>JANAVB010029816.1:6204287-6243254 GCA_029216955.1 Iris pallida | reverse complement strand
ATCTCAGTTAACAGTATTTGAAACCCACTCATTGCCAAATCTCATTTTAAACTAAAAGCAAATTTCAAATTGAAATACTTACCTATCCATGAGTTATAAACATGTGGGAGAATATTAATTAGTGAAGAATCATCAAATAAACTGGAATTTAACTCCAAACTAATATCTTAGATTAATGTATCAGTGAACTAATTGAATACCAAACTTCCAGTTCAATTTGAATGCTTAAATAGAAACTAAAACCCAATTTCAACAAACATAACACCAATGGACATCTCAAAGCCAAAGAAACATGACAACCAATGTAAAACTGGAAATTAATCATCACATAATATCTGAAATCCAGTGAACTCACTGTTCAAATAACAGTATCAGAGAAACAAGCCAATTTCGAAAACCCAATCGAATACCACTCGAACTCAAAAGACAGGGGTGCACAGTGACTAGGACATGTCACTCATGACCCCACGAGTCGTCTTGTGTCCAAGAACATAACACGAACCGTGTCCAATCACAACACACAAATACAGACACAACTGTGCACACAATCATCGTGTTCGTGGATACGACATGACACGAATTAGGACACGTGCTTGTGCACAGAGGTTCGCCCATATTAGGTCTAGGATTCCCACATCCTGAATCGGGTCATGGTCGTGTCGTGTCCTAACTGAACGTGCGTATCAGTGAGGGTGAATTCCAGTGCGTGCACACAGTGCGTGTCCAGTGCCGCGTGATTTCTCCTCGCGTGGTGAATCATATGCTCCCAAATTTTGGGAGCATGGTGGCAGTCACTGCCCACCCAAAATTTCGTGTGTCCTCGTGTCCTGTGTCGTGAGAAACAGACCCCGTGATGCAGGACACAGGGACAGTACACAGACAGCGTGTTCTGTCCCTCGTGTGGACACGACATGACACGAAACACCCAAGTGTCCACACAAAATCACAGAGCAACCCTAGATCTACAATCCTCTTCAAACAGATTTCTAAAACAATAAAATAAATTCCTTAGAGGTATTTCTACAAACACTTAGGTATCCTATTGGATACGTGTCCGATACGGACACGAAATAGGTCCACCAAGACACGAAACTAATTCCTACTGTTAGGGGACTCCTAGAGCTGTCCAAATATACAAGAAAACTGGAATTTCATGGAGAGAATGAGAAGTTACCTATTGGTGTTCTTCTCCAAATAAAGCTTTAAAATGGGGGATCCTTCTTGCTAATCCCAAAGCTCCAAATTGTCCCAAATTTGAGAATGACCTCCATGAACAGAAAGTATACCTAAATTAGAACCTATTGCAATTTGTTTAAGGGAAAAAGGAGATCAAATGGAATTTCTATGAATTTCTAAAGTTGGGAAAATACCTTCTCCTTAAGC
Source organism: Iris pallida (assembly GCA_029216955.1). Lineage (NCBI taxonomy): Eukaryota > Viridiplantae > Streptophyta > Magnoliopsida > Asparagales > Iridaceae > Iris > Iris pallida. The sequence continues at coordinate 6,241,871 of JANAVB010029816.1, read as the reverse complement.
TTGTTCTTTCCTAAAAGAGGCTAGCCCTAAATGGAAGAGAGTATAAATAGGGGTAGGGTTCCCAATGTGGCTGGTCATAGTGGGTTAGGGTGAGGGTTTAGTGATGGGCTATGGGCTTGGGACTCTATGGGCTTTAGGGCTAGTTATTGATTTAAGTTTTAATCACAAGTCATGGCTTATGACTTGAATCTAACTTAAGTCAAATAACCATACCATGGGTCAACTCTAGTCTAACTAGGGTTACATGACCTAACCAAGTCCAAATACCACTAGGGTTAGCTTCTAGGTTAGCCTACCAAGGTCATTGCTAGTCAAAGTCAACCTAGTCAACCCTCATTCAAACAATTCCAAAATAAATTCTAAAAATCCTCATAAATTCAAATAAATTATAATAAATCCAAATAACCCTAAAAATGTCAAAATACCCTAATCACATGGCTAGGCTCTAGGGTAGGCAGTATCTACTAATCACTAACACAACACCAAAATCATAAGTCATAAATTTAAATAGTTTAAAATTAATTAAAAATCACTAAAAATTCTAATATAAAATAAATATCATTAATTAATAATTATAATTACAAAATTTCAAAATTACCCTCTTCTGGAAAACTGGGTGTTACAATCCTACCCACCTTATAAAAATTTCGTCCTCGAAATTAAGATGGTAGCAGTCCTTCTAGGTCAAACACCCCACAATCAAAGTCTCAAACATACCGTCAGATAATCATATGCGTCTGTCCAAAATCATATTGTCCAGAGTCTTCATCATGCTAGTGAACAAGGCTACGATAATCACAGAGTCCTTGACTAAGGTACGTTCCCTTAGGTTCATGGTATTTAAAATTTTCGTATTGCCGCATGCGACGATGAAAACCTTAAATTCCCATACCCGAGAAATACATCCAAAGTCTGACTACGTGTCCTCACTATGCCAACTATCACGACTATCGAAGATTCTAGATCCCATGATTTAGGTGACCTAGCCCATATGATTTTCTCAGAAGAAAAACAACACAACAAAAGAGTAACATGACAAAATTAATCAATCAACAAGGAACAGATGGAATCGGATTTCAAGGTAATTATAAAAGACAATTTCGGGAATGGAATTGAGAAGAACGGAACTTGCAGCAAGATCTCCGACGGTCTGTGCATCCTCGACTGTCCTAACGATAGCTCGCCCTGCTAGTTTCCTCCAGCCTGATGCTGATACTGCACAAATCTCTGCTGCTGATGCTGCATGAATCGCTGCTGCTGAGAGAAATCAAAAATGACGAGAAAAAATCTCTGTACAGATAGAGGTGCACCTCCAATGTAACAGAAATGCCAACCTGAGTCGGCACAACAAAAGCTGCGATCTCGAGGCCTGATGAACAGGACGAGAGGTGGCCAGCCTCTCGATAGTATCCCCCGAACCGAAGTGATGAGATCCTGTCTTCATAACCATCATAAAAACAGATCAAACAAGGAGCAATTTCTGAGAATGAAGCGAAAATTCAAAGGAGGAAAGTTTATATTCAAGGGAAGTCAATAAGCAACAATTTTAGACAAAGGAATCTGATTAAGAGTTTTTTCCTAATGTGACTGAGTACCTCTAAAAATAATTCTAATCCTGCTGCAGGCTGTAGTGATACTCTAGTTCGAATACCACTACATAAACTCGACATGCATGGGCCACCACTAAAAATGTGTCACGACCCGCACCCACTGTGAGGGTACGAGAGCGTGACAACGCCCAGCCTACGCCGCAGTGTCGGCGGTTGAATGCTGTTCTAGGTCATGAACTATAACTAACATAATATGAATGCTCTCCATAAGGAGGCCAACACGGAGGTGCAACTCAATCATAATCTAGAGATAGAATATGGTACGATAAAATAGATAAAAGAATCCTCAACTTAGATACAACAGAAATAAAATACAAGTCTATCATCTCTAAAAATACAACTCTGAAAATAAGACAACAGCTAAACATGAAAAGAAATGACAGTCTAAGCTATCTACACTATACAAGGTATCATCCTGAGCAGCTGCCTGAACCTCCCCAGGGGTCCAGGTTGCGAGTGTCATCTAGGCAAGCTCCAAGTAAGGGGGTGCAGGGTTCCTCATCATCCTCTGTAAAATTTTCAACAGGTCCAGTCAGGACAGAAGCGAGTACAGTACATCTCAACAGTTCATAGCAGGTTAGAAAATATAATCATGCAGTAAAGTAAGATATAGATACTGAAGAAATACAGTATGTAAACAGAGAGAGAAAACTGTAATGGAAATATCTACTATAAGTAGAGAGCTAATAGTGACTAGTGAGTCAGAGTAAAATATAAACATGTGAATGGCATAGGAGGTTCATGACTACAGCTAATAGAGTGATTCATGACTACAGCTACTTGGATAATATTCACATATCTATTTCTACTCCTTCAACCCCAATCAATACACAAAGATCCGTTCAAGTTATGTTAAGGTTCGTAAAACTTCACATGGCTCATAAAATGAGTGATACGTGAAGGTGATTCATGGAGGCTCTGTGAACATGAGAGTACATATGTCACAGGCGATTTGTGAATCAGAGGAAGCATAGAGATACGTGATGATTCATAAAACGCACAAAACATGTTGTATCCGATACTCCCGAGGGGGATAACATCTCATGAAAAGATCTATATAGTACCAATCCGTGTGACCAACGTGACAGTATCAAGTAAAGTAATTTAAAGCAGGAAAATAATTCTAAACAGGATATGAAATGATCAGAGAATGTACTCGCCTCGTATCTGAATGTCTGAAGTAAATGTACTGTCCGAGATATGGTACCTGACTCCTAGTTAGAGCAACACAAGTCAAGATGTACACAGGGAATGATAAATATAATCTACAATGCATCTGCATGCCGTCTAGGTCAAACTAGACTAGAGTCAACACTTGGTCAACTCCAGTCAACTAGACTAGTCAAACTAGGTCAACTAGGTCAAATCCTAGCCCACAGTCTAATAAGTCTCACTAGGCCTAACCAAGCCTAGTCTAGCAATCACACACCAATCACAAGGCTATACAAGCCAAACACAAGCCATCACATTCAATATTATACATAAGAGAAAGGAAGCTAACATGTAGAGCTATGTGTGTGTGTGAACATGAAGGTGTACATGAAAAGAGAAATCAACACTAGTTATGAGTTTGCACTACACATGGCATGACTAGGTCTAATAGTCTATTAAGAATACATCTATCCTATAGTCACTATACAATTCTACCCGTACTCCATATCATGATACATTATATCTTATATATCACCATACACCATATAACTAATATATATTTACAAACTTATATACTCATATATAGGGAAAACTTATATACATATATCACAATTCATATATGTATACATAGAAAGGGAGTGAAGGGGGTATGTTAGGGCTGTTATGGACTGGTCTTTAGATGGCTATGGGGACTGTCAACAGTGGGCAGTAACATGGAGCAAGGGGACTTGATATGAGGCCAACTAAGTGGCTGTCTAGGAAGGGTATTAAGGGACAGATTTGTGTGCTTGGAGGGGCTGTTTCCAGGTTGTGTGTAGGGGCAAGATAGGGACTTATATGGACAGTTATAGGACTGTTTTAGAGGGTGAAAACAGTGCCTATACACAGGAATAGGTAATGTGACAGGAATATATATGTAGGCTGAAATCAATGTGCAAGGGTGGAAGAAAAACAGTGTACTTGTGTCACATAATTTGGGTGTGTGTGTGACTGATTGTGTGGCAATACAAGAGGGTTTTGTAATAGGGTTATGTGTGTGTGTGATATATAGTAAATCAGTGAAGGGGGCACTGTCTCATGTTACAGTCCAGTCCAAGTGACAGTGTAGGGTATACATTGGTGGTCAACAATGTGTGTTAGAGGAGAGGCCTGTGTGAAGGAAGTATACAGTGTGCAAGTGTAGGCAATGCATAAAGGGAAATGTGGTGTCAATGTGTTCATGTATGTGTGTTCCAGGAATAGAGTGTGGGCTGCTACAATGTGTGTGTCAAACATTTGTGTTAACAGGGATATTAAGGATAGTTTCAGTTTTTGAATATCCTTCTCAGGCTCATAGTGTATAAATGTGTGAGTGAATGCAGTGAGGGAGAAACAACCCAAAAACTGAGGATGAGACCAACATCTCAACCCAATTGTTCACAACCAACCAATCCTGAGGATACATCCCAGGTATCCTGAGAACAAAGTTCACAGTTTAGAGGCAACCTGAGAATTGAGTTTCAAGACTCGAAATCAAATCGAAAGCCAATACAAAACATGAAACCCAATCTCAGTTTACAGGAAAGGGTGATTACCTAAAATAAAATCAGTTGAGAACTATAGGGAAAAAATCTGGGAAATAGTGTCTACATTGTGGCTTAGTGAAATGAGAGTTAATTCTCAGGTTTTGGGAAAAAATGACTGTTCATCCCATCTTGAAATCCAAATTTTGAATTACTTAACATACATTGGATCCAATAAAACATGAAAATAGAATTCCACTCCTTAAAGCCAACATCACAGTTAACAATGAATTTAAAATCAACCCAAAACTCAGGAAATCATTGTTATACTTGAGTGTTCTCAGGTTTTCGAAAAGGACAGTTAAAAGCAAACCAATACCCAATGATATTTCAAAATCGATCACCACTACAATAAAGTCCTAGTGCAACCAATCTCAGCTAAGCATAGGAAAAATATGTACACCATCATGTTACAATTTCTCAGTTTTAAAAGGGAAAGGGAATCAGTTCATAAATAAATCATTCATTCGAATCTCAGTTAAACAGTATTTGAAACCCACACATTGCCAAATCTCATTTTAAACTAAAAGCAAATTTCAAATTGAAATACTTACCTATCCATGAGTTATAAACATGTGGGAGAATATTAATTAGTGAAGAATCATCAAATAAACTAGAATTTAACCCCAAACTAATTATCTTAGATTAATGTATCAATGAACTAATTGAATACCAAACTTCCAGTTCAATTTGAATGCTTAAATAGAAACTAAAACCCAATTTCAACAAAACTTAACACCAATGGACATCTCAAAGCCAAAGAAACATGACAACAAATGTAAAACTGGAAATTAATCATCACATAATATCTGAAATCCAGTGAACTCACTGTTCAAATAACAGTATCAGAGAAACAAGCCAATTTCGAAAACCCAATCGAATACCACTCGAACACAAAAGACAGGGGTGCACAGTGACTAGGACATGTCACTCATGACCCCACGAGTCGTCTTGTGTCCAAGAACATGACACGAACCGTGTCCAATCACAACACACAAATACAGACACAACTGTGCACACAATCATCGTGCACGTGTTCATCGTGTTCGTGGACACGACACGACATGAATTAGGACACATGCTTGTGCACAGAGGTTCGCCCATATTAGGTCTAGGATTCCCACATCCTGAATCGGGTCATGGCCGTGTCGTGTCCTAACTGAACGTGCGTATCAGTGAGGGTGAATTCCCGCGCGTGCACACAGTGCGTGTCCAGTGCGCGCGTGATTTCTCCTCGCGTGGTAAATCATATGCTCCCAAATTTTGGGAGCATGGTGGCAGTCACTGCCCCAACACTCACCCAAAATTTCGTGTCCTTGTGTCCTGTGTCGTGAGAAACAGACCCCGTGATGCAGGACACAGGGACAGTACACAGACAGCGTATTCGTGTCCCTCGTGTGGACACGACCCGACACGAAACACCCAAGTGTCCACACAAAAATCACAGAGCAACCCTAGATCTACAATCCTCTTCAAACAGATTTCTAAAACAACAAAATAAATTCCTTAGAGGTATTTCTACAAACACTTAGGTATCCTATTGGATACGTGTCCGATACGGACACGAAATAGGTCCACCAAGACACGAAACTTCCTACTGTTAGGGGACTCCTAGAGCTGTCCAAATATGCAAGAAAACTGGAATTTTATGGAGAGAATGAGAAGTTACCTATTGGTGTTCTTCTCCAAAGAAAGCTTTAAAATGGGGGATCCTTCTTGCTAATCCCAAAGCTCCAAATTATCCCAAATTTGAGAATGACCTCCATGAACAGAAAGTATACCTAAATTAGAACCTATTGCAATTTGTTTGAGGGAAAAAGGAGATCAAATGGAATTTCTATGAATTTCTAAAGTTGGGAAAATACCTTCTCCTTAAGCTTGTTCTTTCCTAAAAGAGGCTAGCCCTAAATGGAAGAGAGTATAAATAGGGGTGGGGTTCCCAATGTGGCTGGCCATAGTGGGTTAGGGTGAGGGTTTAGTGATGGGCTATGGGCTTGGGCCTCTATGGGCTTTAGGGCTAGTTATTGATTTAAGTTTTAATCACAAGTCATGGCTTATGACTTGAATCTAACTTAAGTCAAATAACCATACCATGGGTCAACTCTAGTCTAACTAGGGTTACATGACCTAACCAAGTCCAAACACCACTAGGGTTAGCTTCTAGGTTAGCCTACCAAGGTCATTGCTAGTCAAAGTCAGCCTAGTCAACCCTCATTCAAACAATTCCAAAATAAATTCTAAAAATCCTCATAAATTCAAATAAATTATAATAAATCCAAATAACCCTAAAAATGTCAAAAATACCCTAATCACATGGCTAGGCTCTAGGGTAGGCAGTATCTACTAATCACTAGCACAACATCAAAATCACAAGTCATAAATTTAAATAGTTTAAAATTAATTAAAAATCACTAAAAATTCTAATATAAAATTATATTAATTAATAATTATAATTACAAAATTTCAAAATTACCCTCTTCTGGAAAACTGGGTGTTACACTCGGACGGTTACGACTGGGGCACCGGGACCGTTCGGCCTAGGAGGGAATTATGTATGGTATTTATGGTACACATCATTCGAACGGATTGCGACCGTCCAGTATTGTGATAAGCTATGATATCAGTAAGTTTGGGATCCTTCGGATACTGGGCTAGTAACCCGTATCGAAGCGATCATAGGCTTACACATAAGGATGCCAAGTCCATTACGGTGCGAAACACCGTGACCTTCATATAGATAGGGCCGGTGGGCTGAGATTATAGTTGGGTGCAGGTGCAGAGCCTGCCACCCTTATGCATATGTCGAAGTATGGCTGATTGGTTGCGTGAATTGTATGAATTCTTATGTAAGTTCTGACCATTGCAGTTTAGGCAAAATGGGACGGAGACGAGCACGATCACTATATTTATGTTCATATTGTCTAACTGTATCTGCTGTAGGAACACGGTATTGGACACATTTATAATAGTTGCTATGTTGAATATTGCCATGAAACCGATCCTAAGGCTAAATAGAAAGATCACCAAAATAAGATGCATGTTTCACTAAATATACTTAGTGTTGGTTGGGTACGAGTGGGTCTTGATCAGTGCAGCAAGGACGAAAGCACTAATCCCCACTAGTTTGCTTGCAGTTTCAGGCTATGATCGGCTCGGGACGGGACTTGGCTTGGATGTGCCGAGGCATGGAGTCCTTAGCGTTTCAAGAGGAGCTACCACATAGGCGTTCGGACTTGCGACATGGAGATGTTCGGTCGAAGACTACTTGTTGGCTATAAAGAGACATAATGTATGGAATAATGCAAATCCTTTGTGTGCTAGAGAGATTATGAGCGTTGTAGCCAGTTGGCATATCAGTTGGGCTATTCAAGCCTTTGTAACCTTCAGTTTATTATGAATAAAAGATTCTTATTGTATACTCTGTTTCTCTTCCGCTTCTCATGTTATCAATTTGAGATAAACACTATGTGAACATGTTATCTTGCCTTACACGAGCGTAACTCCAGGCTCGTGCGGCATCACGTTCCAGCGAGATGATGATTCGGGTAAAATCTAGCGAGGACGAACGATTTTCCGGATCGGGGCGTGACAAGTAGGTATCAGAACAGTTCCATCCTCTAGACCGTGAACGAATCTCTTTGACCCTCAGTTGCTTTTCTATCGAAAATCAGTTGACTCTAAGTTGTTTCCGCAGTCGCATGGCTCATGGATCTGCTCGATGCTGCATTGGACGTTCCATAAAATAAGTCTATATTAAGTGCGTACATCTGCCACAAGTATGTTGTGACTATCACGCTATCTCCGGGTGCCATCGGAGAATGTTGGTTGCACGAAGTGTAACGAGTTATGGAATATTGGTCGCACGAAATGCAACGAATATGGTGATGTTTGTTGCATGAAGTGCAATATGATATACGTATTGTCGATCGTATAAAGTGCGAGGAGTTATGTGTTGTTGGTCGCACGAAGTGCGAAAAGATATGTGTTGTTGGTTGCACGAAGTACAACGAGTCGATATATGAGGTGATATGTGTTACGTGGATATGCGAATGGTTATGTATTGTTGGTTGCATGGGGTACAGCAAGTCTTGAATCGTTCATTGCATCGGTGCAACGAGTCGACATGGTACAATACATGATGTATGGCTATGCGGATGGATAGCGATATGTTGATCGAGATTGAGTAATGATCTTAGGTATCGAGAATGAATTATTGCACGAGTTGCAATGAGTGAGATTGGAAAATCGCGAATGTGATGGTAACGAGTCGAGTTGGTCGCTAAGTCGAGTTTGAGTAGGCGAACTTGTAAGTTGGCCGCATTGAATCGAGTTTCGAAGTAGGCGAACGTTTATGTTGGCCGAATGTCGCATTGAGCCTTGAGTTAGCTAATGTTGCGTGTGTGATCGATATGATCGCCAAGGCACGGTTGGCTCGGGAATGAATGTCAAATTTGAGCGAACGATCGTGCATGTTGGTCCAGTTGTTGTGCCAACTCGAGTAAGCGAACGCTAGAAATAGGGTCGAAAAGATCGCCACGGGATAGTTAACTTGAAATAGATGTCGGACCTGTGCGGAGTGTAAAGTCGAGTAGTGACTCAATTTCGAGTGGTATATGCAATACCACTTGTCCGATCAGTGAAGTAAGACATTGTATCGATAACGATAGGCTCGATTTCTGAGTGGTATATGCAATACCACTTAGCGATAGCTATATGAAGCCGTTTGGTTACTTGCAATAGATTGTGTCGGTTATGATAGGTTTGTCCTCAATGGACGAAGTAGTACCGAGACTCGAATGGGAATGACTCAATAAAAGTCGACGCAAGTATGCTTCGATGAATTGAGTTGAACGATTATACGAGAAGTCGTATCCATGGATGATACATCGGACGAGGAGTCGTTAAGTATAAGTTAAACGATAGGCTGAGCATAGCGAGAGAATATTGCGTTGAGAAAATAGTTGAGTCGGACGGAACTGACCTAAGTCGGTACGAAACTATTTAGCGCGATGAGTCGGTAGCACGATTTGGAAGTACAAGTTAGGAATATGAGAATGAATATGTGAATCGGAAATTGTGTCATGATGACGGTAGTTAGTTACGACTGAATGGATATGGATGTGTGTGAGACTTGATTCGTATTCGAGTTCGGATAATGGCAGTGCTTACAATAAATTAGAGCTTATGAGAGGGGAAGATGTTCAAGTTATGCATATCGACGATGGTATTGAGGCGTATCAAAGACGATATGCAATAACTCGGGGATACTCTAATCGAATGAAAGAAAATTCTGTTGAGCATTATTGTTGGAGGAATGGATACAAGTTAAGTTGATGGCAGTTTGGATGATAACGGTAGGAATGCTTCTAAGAGTTTGAGAGTGTATGGATATTACATGGATGAAAAAGAAAATGTTTTGGATTACTTCATGGATAACCACTACGTTGACGTTCTTGTCTTGTGCGAGCGCAACACCAGCCTCGCACATACGTCAATCCAAATTAAGGGCGATCGTTCCGCATGAGCACTGGTATGATGATTCATTCGACAGGGATGATCGAACTTACAAGACGTGGCAAATTGGATTTAGACTTGTGGTTTGATGTGAAAGTTGTTCGAGGATGGTTTTGATGAGAATGGAATGTGTCGAACTATGATCACGAATAGGTAAACTCGGACGTGGGCGAGTAGATGTCATACGACTAGCGAAAATAGTCGACGGTAATGCATGAGTGATTCGAGTAGTAACGACGCATCAGTTGCACGAGGGGGGTAGATAAACTATGGATTGGTGAACTATGTCGGATTGGATAAAGCCTCATGGGAATTGTCGAGAATTGATTTGGCTCCACGATAGGATATTGCATGGTTCGTAGTAATTGTCCCTCGTTGATGATCTTCAATTATCGAGCGTAGTTTCGGGGCAGATGACCCTAGAAGACTTGACAGCCAAATCAAGTGAATGTTGAAGTCCCATAGGACGACCCAATAAAGTTGCATAAGAAATTTCGTCGAGGATAAAGGATGATGTAGTGCATGTTGAGGATAAATCTAAGCGATTTAGTATCGTGTTCGGGATTTGGCGAGTAGCCTTCGACTAGATCGATATGGTCAGAAAATTTATGATCAATCGAATGAGTATGTGAATAGACTTGGTCGTTGATCAAATAGATATTGAGGAACGTACTTAGCATAGTGATGCGGTAAGGCGATTGCAGGGATTCAGCAATGCGCGAGAGCGAAAATAGTAGAATGACCCTAAGAGTTGTGTCATAGATCGGTTTGAGTAACGGTTAGGCTATGTGTGTTTGAGCGCGCGATCTATGATACGAAATGAACTAGTCGGGATTGAATCAAAGATTGAGTAAAGGATTCGTACTCAGTCGAGAATCAGATATGAGCATATTGTAAGAGACCTTGGGTCGAAAAGATTGTTGCCTTTGAGCATCATAGGACTCAAGTTGACCTCTTGTGTCGGGAGAGCGCGAGCATGATGTCTGGATAAGTTACCTAGCGGGGGTAGCCCCAGACCCGATGCATAGGTAGTTCGAGAACGTGGATCATGTTGGAATAGTTGTGCGCTATGAATAGTACGAATTGTAGACGAGAAAAGTTGGACATGTTGGACTTAGTCCATGTCGTTAAGGCCAAATGTTATGAACGACTAGATGAAAGACTTGAGTTATGCGAGAGGTAGAAAATGGTTGGACGAATAGGTGTTGCAAAGAATTGTTGTGATCGAATGCGCAATGACTTAATGCAATACGAGTGTTAGGTGGCCAGCAAGAAACTTATGGGATCGAAGTAACGATTTTTAGTTAAGTTATACGCAGAAATATTTGGGAGGATGATCGCATGTTATAGGATAATGCATACGAAAGTATTTGGAAATAGGTGCTAAGATTTGACTAAGTCGAGTATGGAATGATTGGTGCTTGAGGATTTAAATTGAGCATTTTAGCGTTGTTCCGATATCCTACAACTGAGCTTGGCTGAAATGCATATTGGTGGGACGCCTAAAATATATGTATGATCCAAACTAAGTTGTATGATTCAAACGATAGTAGCACGAGATCGTGAAACGATCTAGCGAGACACTTGGATTAAGTGTTGGTTTCTGTTCGAGGACGAACCTTGTTTGAGTGGTATATTACGTAATGCCCCGCTCCGCACGGTGTATTACGATGAGTCGTTGACTCGAAGAGTTGCATTGACCCGATGAAGTATCGATGCGAATCGATGCAAGAGTTACGTTGGCCGAAGGTAAGCTTTGAGTCGATTGGAATCTATGAATCGAATCGATGCAAAGGATAAGTCTCATTTGAGCAAGTGATTTTAGTTGATCTGGTGTGCAGGCTATGCTTCTACGCTAGACGATAAGAGGTCGACATTTTGCCTTATTCAGTAAAGTGTCCGCGAAACCAAATCGTCGCCTTGCAATGGAGTGTGGCATGGACACGATAGGCCAAATCAATCGAGTAGTTCAAAGGAATGGCTAAGTCCGAGAGTTAGCTATGCAACCAAGTTATGGAAATCGAGCCGCTTCAATTCGGGGAAACGACAAGGCACATCGACTTAAGGTGGGCAGGTTCATGACTCTCTCTCCCTATTCCTTCACGTCTAATAAAAATGTATCCTTGTATGCGTAAGTTGTTATCAAGTTAGCGAGCGTGGCTCGAACGGTTAAGGGTCTTAGTATTTGTTGAACGTTAAGATAGAACATTAAACAATCGAAGCGACGTACATCATGTGTGCGAGTCGCGGTAGGGCATGATGACAGAACATTGAAAGACAATATCGAGATGTGCATCACGTGCACGACTATGAGAACATTAAACACTAGGCTTAGAACATTGATTATGGCGTTAAGCGTGCCCTCGTGCACGAAAACTACGAAATGACTAAGTAACTACGGAACTAGGCTATGTGAATAACTTATGAACGAAATGCGTTGAATATAAGTACGAGAAGTCTAAGCCGTTGGGCGTCGTGCATCAATACGGATGTGTTGGGGCATAATACTGTCGGAACTTGAGATAGAGATGGTGGATTATGTTTATGGAACATGAGATTGGTTGGTATGATATGACTTGTGTGCTATGGCACGTATTGCATGGTCAATGGACTCGGATGGCCCTACACTGGTGCGGCTTCCCTCGGACGGTTATGACCGGGGCACCGGGACCGTTCAGCCTAGAAGGGAATTATGTATGATATTTATGGTGCACATCATTCGACGGGTTGCGACCGTCCAATGTTGTGATAAGCTTAATATCAGTAAGTTTGGGATCCTTCGGATACTGGGCTAGCAACCCGTATCGAAGCGATCATAGGCTTACACATAAGGATGCCAAGTCCATTACGGTGCAAAATACCATGACCTTCATATAGATAGGGCCGGTGGGCTGATATTAGAGTTGGGTGCAGGCGCAGGGCCTGCCACCCTTATGCATATATCTAGTATGGCTGATTGGTTGCGTGAATTGTATGAATTCTTATGTAAGTTCTAACCATTGCAGGCTAGGCAAAATGGGATGGAGACGAGCACGATCACTATGTTTATGTTCATATTATGTCTAACTGTATCTGCTGCAGGAACACGGTATTGGACACATTTATAATAAGTTGCTATGTTGAATATTGCCATGAAACCGATCCTAAGGCTAAATAGAAGATCACCAAAATAAGATGCATGTTTCACTAAATACTTAGTGTTGGTTGGGTGCAGTGGGTCTTGATCATTGCAGCGAGGACGAAAGCATTAATCCCCACTAGTTTGCTTGCAAGTTCAGGTTATGATCGGCTCGAGACGGGACTTGGCTTGGATGCGCCGAGGCATGAGTCCTTAGCGTTTCAAGAGGAGCTACCGCATAGGCGTTCGGACTTGCGACATGGAGATGTTCGACCGAAAACTACTTGTTGGCTATAAAGAGACATAATGTATGGAACAATGTAAATCATTTGTGAGCTAGAGATCATGAGCGTTGTAGCCAGTTGGCATATTCAGTTGGGCTATTCAAGCCTTTGTAACCTTCAGTTTATTATGAATAAAAGAGATTCTTATTGTATACTTTGTTTCCCTTCCGCTGCTTATGTTATCAATTTGAGATAAACACTATATGAACCTATTATCCTGCCTTGCACGAGCGCAACTCCAAGCTCGTGTGGCATCACGCCCCAGCGAGGACGATGACTCGGATGAAATCTAGCGAGGACGAACAATTTTCCGGATCGGGGCGTGACATTAGCCACCTCCTATGAATCCCCAATGACAGTCCCATCATCAAGATACCACGCATGGAGCAGAAGCTTGCAGTTGTCCCTGATTTTATGTACTAGTGGATGTAACGGAAGAGCAAAAAAAACGGCCCCAGATGGTCGCCTTGTTGTACTCTAGTGGCTGACAAGAGATGTCCGCTCCAATGTACAACCTCGCTGCTTGACCATATAAAAACTCTACCCACAAAAAATAAATGGACACCTCGTCCTCACCTCACCTCTCGAAGTAGTGACGTCCTGTCTACTATATTTGGAAAATGATTTACATGTAACCTGCAAATACTTGGTTAATTACCCATAGAGACAGATTAATACTTTGTGAAAGTGACCTTTCACGCATCAAGTCGAATTACTCTCCTGTTTTTACCTACAAATCCTAAAGCTTCAGGTCTCAGATTCGTGGTCCATGCCATTTTATGTGAAATGGAGTTTTTGGTCCATCGATTTTGCAACGACATAAAAACCTCTTTAAAAACACAATGAAAATCTAAAACAAAATCTTAATATTCCACGAAACCCTAAAACTAAATAACCCATTAAAAATGTATTGCGTTTAATTAATGATAATTAAACATACGTAAGTATAAAGAGACGACTCCCAATCGGACGATGTGGTTCCAACAAATCGTGAAATTCTAACTGAGTCTATGTTCTAATGATCGCTCGATTATAGTCGGATCAACGTTGCTATAAGCAATCTGACATCCCAAATGTGACTAGTCTAAACTGAATTTTTTATAGTTGTTAGCAAACTATTTTAGGTTTGCAAACATTAGGAAAAGAGTAAAGTTCCGTCGACAGTTGATTAATTTTTTTAAATCTATATAAAATTTATTATTATACATATGCAGTATTTATGTTTTTTTAATAAACTATATAATTTTGTAATATTTTAATATGTATTTTTTAAGTCAATATAAAATTATTATTATCTCTTTGCAAATTTATTTTAGTTTAAATAATACAAATAATTTTATAGATAATTGATATATTTGCTATATATATATATTATTAATATATATATATATATATATATATATATATATATATATATATATATATTATTTATTTATTTATTATTTATTATTTATTTATTTATTTATTTATTTATTATTATTTATTATTTATTTATTTATTTATTTATTTATTATTTAAAAAACTATGTAAATTTATAATCCATACAAAATATTTATTTGTTTAAATAACATATATAATTTTACAAATAATTTGATATATATTTATTTGTTTTAAAAAATAAATAAAATTTATATCCAAATGAAAATTAAATTTATTTGGTTCATGTAATAGATCATTTGATAAATTTGTATATATTTTTGTATAAAAAATCCATATAAATTTATTATTATTCATACACAAAATTTATTTATTTAAATAACTTAGATTTTATAAATAATTGTTATTATCTGTGCCTAAAATTATTTGCTTTAAAAAGAATACATATATATACCACATATATTTGTTATCTAAAAAATCTTCGTCATACCAAAATATTTAAATAAATTCAAGCCTTATCGTGTTTTGTCATAATGCCCAAAAAAAAAGTCATCCCAATAAATAGTGATATATGATAGTGATGTCAAATAAACCTCATTTAAATCTAACATCGATTAATTTCTTTTTGATATTATTATTTTGGAGGATAACATATGTGATATTCTATTTTTTTATTTTTTTAAATTAGATAAAATTCAGCTATTTGTCAAATATAAATTGAACAAGTATATATATAATATATATATATTATATATATATATATATATATATATATTAATATATATATATATATATAATATATTAGATATTATATATCATTTTTATTTTTTATAATATCTCTATATCTACTAATACAGTGGAATAATGTGTTTTTTATATAAATGGCTAAAAATGAGTCATTTGAACGGTATGTGTATATCCCCCAATAATTATATATAAAAATAAAAAATTCAAACAAAATTTAACTGCCGTGCATGTATCTCTTGACAAAACTGAAAATATATTTAAAATTTAAATTAAGTATTATCTATTTTGGTACATGTGAGTGTGACTAGTCTATAATATCTATGGTTAATAACAAAAGTATATGTCTAGCACCTGTAGTTCGTGTGGAAAGCAACGCGGATAAACGGGACCAGTAAGGTTCGAGTCCCATGATCGTGAAGACATGTATGTGGTGTGTATAAAAAAAAAAGTATCTACAAAATTTTCAATGTTATTTTTAAATCAAATTTAGTATGGATAATAATAAATAAAAAATAGATATCAAATATTACAAATTATCTATAAAATTATTTAGATTATTTAAACAAAATAAATATTGCGTATGAATAATAATAAATTTTATATCGTCAACCTTTCTCAATTTCCAATATTTACAAACTTCTTTATTGAATTCTTTGAAAATATATTATTGCATAAAAAATATGTTAATAAAAAACCCATCAAAAGAATACCAAACCCAAATCCAAGATGAAAATTAATATTTGGATTCCGTATAAAATTTTCTACAATTTTGATTAAGTTAATTAAGATTTAGTCCGATTCCGTGCCAATATGCTAGATTATGATATATTGGAGGGAAAGACAACGAAGTGGAAATATAGAGTCTCAGTTTTTAGAACAACACTTTTTTTTTTTTACTTCTGCTAACTTCCTCTCTTCAAATAAGCACTACTCATCTCAGAGAAAAAAGGAAAAGAAAAAAAAAAAAAAAGAGAATAAGAAGAATAGAAGGAGGCTTGATTATTCTAGGCCGATCAATCTACCGATGGCTTCTAATTATCATCAGCAACTTTCCGATCAAGCCGCGACGTTCAATAACCCGGTATGTATGAATATAAACAATAATTTAGTTCTTAATATACATGTGTAATCCAACTGCTATTAATGTGTTCTTCTACGATTTTTTAATTAATTACTTGATGTAAATAAAACACAAAACTGGATATTAATTTATGCATCTGTGCACCACAAACTAGATATTATGTACGTAGATGTCGTGCATTTATTATATGCATGATGAACTCTTAGAAATAAAATTTTTTTACAAAATTCTATGTATATGTTTTATTGTTTTACTTGGTATATGTCAATCTACTCATTTTACTTTTTCATATTTGGTATTTCTCGATTATTCTTATTTTTAGGTTTCGGAGATGTTTTAAGAGCGGAAAAAAGTATTATCAATGAATGAAAACATTACAAAAAGCACTAATTTATCTTAATGGAAATCCGACTATAATGTTGTGGCAATAATGACACATTAACTTTTTAATGTTCGATTTTGACATTCAATTTTCATAAATTATTCTTTTTTAAGTATTTTTTCAATTTTGAAACACATCGGATCACTTTAAAAAAAAAATTTGACAATACAAGTATTAAAATTACGCTTTTGTATTACAAGATATGCTTTTGATCCAAATTTTATGAATTGTTCTTTTGAAGTATCTTTTTTCAATTTTGAAGTATGTCGGACTAGTTTTAAAAATATGACAATACAAATATTCAAATTGCACTTTTATACTATAATATGCTTTTGAAGTCGTCGAAATACAAGTATTCAAAATCGATTCTTAAAAAATTAAGATACTAAAATCTTTTTTCTCTGGTGCCAAAAGTTATATCACTACAGTTGGGCCCAACCATTAGAGTAATTTAGTTACAGTACAAACAATTTATTTAAGTATAAAAAATGTTTTAAAAAGTATATCAGGTGAAATTATGAATAAAAGAGACGCTTTCCCTTCGGCTTATGGTGGGTCTGCCCTGAGTGGACTGCTCTTGACACACGGAATTTTTATTTTGAAGCAGAATAAAAATAGCTTAAGGTTGTTTGATTGGTTTTTTTTTTTTTCCATGAAAAATATTTACATCACAAAATTTTCACCAATTGTATTGTTTGATGCTTATATTTTCTATGAAATTATTTTCCAAAAACTACCATTTTTCATATTTTATTCTAGAATGATAGAAAATAAAACTTGCCAAACCCATAGAAAAATATTATTTTCCATGGAAATATTTTCCGCGAAAAAATAATGGCAATCAAACACGCAAATTAAATTTTTCATGGAAACTTTTTAAAATTCCATGAAATTGTTTTCCTAAAAAAAATAATTCCTTGAAATTAATATCTTTTCCCCATATTTTTTTTTACCTTGCAATCAAATACACCCTAAGTTATATTTTAACGGAACTAAACTGAAGGTCTGCGACCAGAGAGAATTTGGGATAAATACTGTTGTTGTTCTGGAAGTTGTTTTATTTGGAAGCGAACAAATTTTTATTTATCTTCTATTTCATTAATTTTTCTAACAGTTTTAAGTATTAAAATAATTATATGCATTACTAATATAAAATTAATTTTTTGCTATTTATACTAATGCATTTTTTAGTTCCTAACTATTTTTTTTACCGTTGGTAATTCGGCAATTGAAAAAAAAAATGTGTTGAAAAATCTCTCTTTGTAGTGACGTAAATATTTACTCTACTTATCCTTTTTTTTAAAGAGTATATCCCATATCCTATTACCCGGTATCTCATTTATTTCATCAAAATTTTGGACATATAATTTCTAAGCTAAAAATATAATTATTTATGGATAATAATTTACACACCCACTAACTTAAATTTATAAAGTAACAAAAACGTGTAACCCCATCCTCTATTTCTCTAAGATTTGAATTTTTCTTGAACCTTAGCATGGGGACGAACCAGTGCGTCCACATACAGATGGAGGGATACAACACCAATCCGTGCGTCCACATACAGATGGAGGGATTCAACACCGACTCCTTCAACGTCAGGGTCCATATCATGAGCTCCACGGCCCGCCTCAACCATCTTATCCTCTCCCGCAACTCCTAGCTCAGGTTCCAACACTCGTACCATCAAAATTGGTAATCATATCTACAACTCATAGATTTTTCTCGTAGTAATTCTATCATTTTCTTTCTTACTTATTTTATAGTTTCTATTATTGTCATGATCGTATATTTGGTTTTCAATATGAAGCTACAATATTGTTGAAAAACTGTAGACTTTTTACATATTTAATCAAAAGTTTGAATATAGAAGTGCTGGATTGCTAAATGCCCTCTAGAATTTTAGTTTAGCATAATTTTTGTGTTACCATTGTGAACAATTGATATTCTATGTTCTTTTATTTTGTTTTGTTGGTGATGGTTAATATTGATGAACTATTGGTAGAACAAAACTAGAAAATTTTTGATGGAATGTCATCTTGAGATTAATTACTGGAGGTCTAAAGTTTCTAGGAATGTGAATTTGGGATGTTTGTATGCTAAATTTAGTTACTGTGTCCTAACACAGTAACTATACTGTCAAATTTATAAAAAAAATATTTTATAAAGTAGCAAACAAATAACAACTATGTCTTAAATTAATTTGAATATTGTTATTTTAATATTATAACTAAAAACAAATTTGGGATTAGACCATAAATTACCTATGTCAATCTAAATAAAAACTACATCATATTTAGTTTCATTTCCATTTATGTTCTGTTAGCAAGGATTGGTCTATCATTTCAAATAAAAATAATTGGATGGCCACTATGTAAACTTTAAATTCATGGTGTTAGATTTAGATTTGCTTTAATTCAAATATGAATTAATAATTGAACTAAATGAGACTATATTTGTTAGATTAAATTTTATTAGTTTAGAACTGTGGATCACATTATAAATTGTACTAGAATTTAATTTTCATTAGATTATAATTATTCAAATTTATTGGTGACTAAATTTGGCTTAATTTAAGTTTTGACTTTAGTTGATTGAAAAACTAACAAAAATGTCTGCTAGTATTTTATTAGTATGAAAATCAGGGGACATATTTTCGTATTAAAAGGACAAATTTAAAAGAAAAAAAGTTTTGGTGAAGGAAAACATAATTTCTTATGTTTGCGGGTCGTCCCGTCTAATTAATTTCTTAACTAACTATTGATATGTTTACTTACAACTCTCCTATCCAAGTATATCATCTATACTGTAAAATAAATATTCATAATAAAAATATAACAATAAATTTAGGTATAAACATAATTTTAAACTTTAGCTCCTAATCATTAACCAAAATAAAAGCTTACAATATTGTTTGAAACAAGAAAAAAATAAAGTGTTGTACGCGCCATGTGTGTGTGCCCCTACATAAGGATCGTCATTTGGCCCAAAGTTCATGGGTACCACCCAAAATCTGTCCGTCCGATGTGTAGTGCCCCGTCCCGCTCAGTCTCGAGGAACGAATGTCGACGGCGTTCGGCTTGGCCTTACAACGGTGACTCGAAGACATCGCTCAGGTGGGTAGTTTCGGTGAACTGCTTCTCATCTTTGCCTTCACATAATAATACGCATGTTTTCAACTTGCACAAGTAGGCTTAATAATAAAAGATGAATCCACATAGCTAAAGGGAATAATCCCGACGGTTGAAATGAGTTAGAACATGGAAAAGGTCCAACGGTCGGCTTAGAGTTGGTGCACGGTGTGCTTTGAAATGACACTCGGCCCTTCGTCCCGTGGCTTGGGAGAAGGAATGTGGTCTTCGTGCAAAGCTAAGAGTTAGCCTAACATAGGCGTCGCCCACATAAACGCTTGATAAAGCGTGCACGGTCCCATTGAGCAAGGCTTGGCATAGCCTTTGCTCGTCCCTCGGGTTAAGTCGTCTTGAGTAAGTTAGGCAAAGTTTATGCCGGTCGACCTAAGTCATTCCAAGTGGTCCCGCCCATTCTGCGGTTGTCAAGTTAAGTAGTCCTCGATCTCAAGGCCCGTCGACTTGGGCAGGAGTATCACGTAAGAGCACGATTGTCTTAAGGCACGATGCACGGCTTAGTGTCTAAGGCAAGGACAATGATTCAAGGTGAGTTTTAAGAAAGGGATATCAAATAGGCATTTATGAGTTGAACCAAATGATAGGGCTCAAGGAAAGAATGCTCGCACCTGGTCGTCGAGGGGTCTCAAGGAAAGAATGCTCGCGACCGTGTGGTCGTCGAGGGGTCTCAGGAAGGAATTGCTCGCGACCGTGGGTCGTCGAGGGGTCTCAAGGATAGAAGTCTTGTTTTAGTAAAGGAATGACTGTGTGAGACGTCAGTTTGCATCGAGTCTTGCATGGTCATTTGACAACTTGTCGACAAGGGCGATGAACCCTCGAGCGGTAACCCCTGGCCATGGGGGCCGACTCGGCCTAGGAGGGAACAGGGTATAGTCGTGCGTAAGGTTTTGGCACAGGTTAAGCGGGACTTGCGACGAGGGCTAGCTACTTTCGTCGAAAGGATCCCGATTAACAAAACTATACGTCAAGGTACGCTTGTGCTGGTGGCCAAGTTCATATAGATTGTCGGCAAATAGCGGCTAACCCGGGGTATGCCTTTGGATTGAGTTGAGTTGAAGGTGTGGACAGTTAGAAACACAAAGTTGGGCCTTAGATTGGGAATTCAACATAAGCGTCGTGCTTCGGCACGAGAGGTGGCGTCAAGTCTTGAGTTTCACATATAAGTTTAAGTTGATTTGAGTTTAAGTCGGGAAAACCGCCGCAAGGCAAAGTTGGTTGAGTGACACTAACCTTCACATGTCTAAGTTTGGGTCAGTTGGTGATCAAAGTAGCAAGGGCCGCAAGGCGCAGGGCCGCGAGGCGGGATATAGTTAGTCTCACTAAGTTGCAGGCACAGCCTCAGCAAGGGTTTGAAGCACGGTCACACGAGAATGGGATCTTATCGCGTAGTTGCGTCTCTGACTTTGGCCGTAAGGCAAAACACGATCGATAGGTTAACGTTGTTGGCACGAGAAGGGTCTTGAGGCAAGGTATGAGTTAACTCGACATTTGTGCAAGCACGGGATGGTCTAAAGACACAAAATAGGCAAGGCGTCGGTCCTAAAACTGATCCTAAGACAAGAATAGAAAGACAATCATAAAGGGGACTAAGTTTGCACAAAGTAAAGTAAACGTGCGGGTTTTGTATGGGTGGAGGAGCTCATTCCCACCAGTACAGTGGTACTGACACCCACATAGTTTTCATGTGCAGGCACAGGTAGAAGCTCGTGGCGCGGAGCTCGCTTGGATGCGTCGAGGCACGAAGTTCCTTGGCGACTCGAAGCGTGCGGCCGCATGGAGAAAAGACTTATACGGACAAATGTATGGACGGCCTTTCCGAAGCTTCCGCTGGATCGAGACATTGTATTGAGAGAGAGCAAGTGAACTTGTAAATGTGGAGGAAGTGAGCTTGAGTCGATTGAATTTGGCCTTGTGCGCCACAAATGTAACCTTGTATCAGTATCAATAAAAGAGTTTCCTTTGAATGACTTGTGTTTCTTGTGTTTGTTCTAAATTCCGCTGCTAGTATTCAATGTCTCTGCTTGGGACTTCTGTGCGACGACCCCGTCGCAGCCGTGAAATCGGCCGTTATGGAACCCCCCTTGCACGAGCGCAATCTAGGCTCGTGCGGCATCACGCCTTAGCGAGGACGATCGCTCCTACGGGAGCGGGCGTGACATAATGGTATCAGAGCACGGCTTTACGTCCTTGACTATCGATTGAATTCTTTAACTCGTTGTTTCCGAAACTCTGTTGCTTCAGTATATTGATGTCGTTGGTGCGCTCTCTCTCAATTGTCCCACGGGATGTCCATACAATAAGTCTACCTATTTTGCAAAACATAGGAGAACAGCTTTTGATAAGAAACAAAAGGAGGGTTTACGTAAGCACGGTTGGCTAAGTCGGGCTGGGCATATACACCAAGGATTGTGTCAACCTTAGCAAAGTCGAGTGTGGGATTCATAATGTTTCAAACAAGGATGGTTGGACTTGGTTGAGTAAGTGGGATGACTGTCGATAGGGGTGCTATCGAGCGACTATATCGTCGGTGCGATATAGATGGTCGTGCTTGGAAATTTAGGAATGGTTCGAACGGGATTCGAAAAGTTGATTTTGATTCAAAGGATAGTTTTTGAGGATTTGTTGAATGACTTCACTCCTGAGTGGTGTATGCGATAGGCTCAGGAATTTCGATCGATCAATCGAGGATTCGGGGGTGTCGATGAGTCTATCAGCAAGCGTCGCATTATGTAAAAGCCATAGATTGAGTATCAATGAATAAGTCTTAGTCTTGAAGTTTGACGAGTTGGATTCGAACAACCTAGAATTGATGTGCACGGTACGTGCACGGGATTGAGGATTACGCAAGTATGAAATGCGAAAACGATTGAGTAGGTGAAATCGAATCGAGGAAAAGTTAAGGTGTAGCGAATGGATAACTTGATCGAGGAAATTGATACGGATCATATACGAAAAGTTAGCACGACAGGTAGATAGCGTGCATGGAAGGCTTGATTTTAAGGTACGCGAATGACCCTAAGGATTGGATTAAATGTTGCTCGATGATTGAGTTAGCTAAGGATTGATGCGAATTGAGGAAATACGTTGGTCGATGACTTAAGATAGACGGATGAACAATACGCGAATTTGGGTTTGAGAAATTTGATGTTGTGAATGAATCGAGGGATAATGATCGAACTTAAATATGAATGTCGAGGAGATTATCCAGTCGGATGATAGCATAGTTCGCACGACTCAAAATTTGTTGCAAACGAAGATCGTCAGGTTACGTATATCGTCGATGGTATTGAGGCGTATCAAAGATGATATGCAATAACTCGGAGGTACTCGGACTCGGTGAATGACGATCGTGCAAGTGCTATTATTCGGTTGGATGCAATACTTAGGATTTTGATTGAGATGAATGTTGGATAGAAGTGATTGTGTCTTGATGGTTACGCGGATAGCTACAACATCGACAATCTTGTCTTGTGCAAGCGCAACTCTAGCCTCGCACATGCGTTGCATCGAATTTGGGGCGATCGTTCCGCGTGAGCGCTGACATGGTGATTCATGTCGCGGGAATGATCAAACTCAGAAAATTAGGATGCGACAACTTTGATTGTCCCGACTTGTTGGCTTGATGCGAAGGTGAACTCGAGGATTTGTAGGACTTGCGACTGATGAATGAAAGAAACTTGAGGATTGAGTAGGTCCAATCCGCGCATCAAGAATGAACTAGTCTAGACGCAAAACAAGAGTTACGTCCTGATGAGGATGATTATCCCGCGGGAGCGTGCATGGTGATTCATGCCCACTGTGGAAAATCTGACTCGCGTGAGATCGGGGCGCAACGTATTGTTAAGTCAGATGACCTTGTGATCGATTTCGTGGATTGGGATAAATGACTTGGGAGTGTGGAATATGAATTATGGTTTAGCGATGTGTTGTGTCGTAGTGTGCTTGAATTGAGAAGGATTGATAGGTGGATTATACCGAACGTGTTTGAAGGGATAGACTATACGAAATGGCTTGATGAAAGAGAAATGTGTTCATGTCGAGTAATTGGTTGAAACGTGAGTTATCATAGGATGACTTTGCTGAATGACTCGGACCCCGCGCGACAAATATTGGGATATGTATAGGCGATCTATGCTCGATGTTTAGAAATCGGAGTGATGCGAGCTTGGGTAGAAAATCCCGTACTATCAACTTGGTTTGACCTTAGGATGGGGTCAGTGTTGATATCGTTGTTTGGGAACTATGATTCCAATACTGACGGAAAGACATAGCCTAGCGGTTAGGCAGACGTTCCGGTGCGGAGCGATAGGAATGGTGAAGGCACCACTCATGAGGCTCGGTTGACATGCATGTATATCAAGGACGCTTGAATGCGTGCACGATCCGACTCAAGTGGTGATGGCGGGATTCGCTATCACGAGGCTTGGTTGAAATGTATGTGTTTTGGGGACGCCTAAGATATGTGCACGATCCATACTAAGTGATATGTTGAATCAAGTGAGACTGGAGGAACAGGAAAGTGTCGAGGATTTTGAGATCGTAAGTTTTGAAGAATGGATTGTGGGTAGCACGAGCGTGGCTCGGGTTTGAGGGAACACATAGGAGAAGTGTGCGTGAGAATTGTTGAACGTTCAAGTGGTAAGTCAAGGAATAAGTACTCAGTTAGTTTCGAGGACGAAACTTTTTCTGAGTGGTATATGATGTAGTGCCCCGTCCCGCTCAGTCAATCGGAGGAACAGGAATGTCGACGGCGTTCGGCTTGGCCTTACAACGGTGACTCGAAGACATCGCTCAGGTGGGGTAGTTTCGGTGAACTTGCCTCATCTTTGCCTTCACATAATAATACGCATGTTTTCAACTTGCACAAGTAGGCTTAATAATAAAAGAGATGAATCCACATAGCTAAAGGGAATAATCCCGACGGGTTGAAATGAGTTAGAACATGGAAAAAGGTCCAACGGTCGGCTTAGAGTTGGTGCACGGTGTGCTTTGAAAATGACACTCGGCCCTTCGTCCCGTGGCTTGGGAGAAGGAATGTTGGTCTTCGGTGCAAAAGCTAAGAGTTAGCCTAAGTCATAGGCGTCGCCCACATAAACGCTTGATAAAGCGTGCACGGTCCCATTGAGCAAGGCTTGGCATAGCCTTTGCTCGTCCCTCGGGTTAAGTCGTAGGCTTGAGTAAGTTAGGCAAAGTTATGCCGGTCGACCTAAGTCATTCCAAGTGCTGTCCCGCCCATTCTGCGGTTGTCAAGTTAAGTAGTCCTGCGATCTCAAGGCCCGTCGACTTGGGCAGGAGTATCACGTAGAGCACGATTGTCTTAAGGCACGATGCACGGGCTTAGTGTCTAAGGCAAGGACAATGATTCAAGGTGAGTTTTAAGAAAGGGATATCAAATAGGCATTTATGAGTTGAACCAAATGATAGGGTCTCAAGGAAAGAATGCTCGCGACCATGGGTCGTCGAGGGGTCTCAAGGAAAGGAATGCTCGCGACCGTGGGTCGTCGAGGGGTCTCAAGGAAAGGAATGCTCGCGACCGTGGGTCGTCGAGGGGTCTCAAGGATAGAAGTCTTAGTTTTAGTAAAAGGAATGACTGTGTGAGACGTCAGTTTGCATCGAGTCTTGCATGGTCATTTGACAACTTGTCGACAAGGGCGATGAACCCTCGAGCGGTAACCCCTGGGCCATGGGGGCCGACTCGGCCTAGGAGGGAACAGGGTATAGTCGTGCGTAAGGTTTTGGCACAGGTTAAGCGGGGACTTGCGACGGGGCTAGCTACTTGCGTCGAAAGGATCCCGATTAACAAAACTATACGTCAAGGTACAGCTTGTGATGCTGGTGGCCAAGTTCATATAGATGTCGGCAAATAGCGGCTAACCGCGGGTATGCCTTTGGATTGAGTTGAGTTGAAGGTGTGGACAGTTAGAACACAAAGTTTGGGCCTTAGATTGGAATTCAACATAAGCGTCGTGCTTCGGCACGAGAGGTGGCGTCAAGTCTTGAGTTGTCAGCATATAAGTTGCAAAAGTTGATTTGAGTTTAAGTCGGGAAACCGCCGCAAGGCAAAGTTGGTTGAGTGACACTAACCTTCACATGTCTAAGTTTGGGTCAGTTGGTGATCAAAGTAGCAAGGGCCGCAAGGCGGCAGGGCCTCGAGGCAGGGATATAGTTAAGTCTCACTAAGTTGCGAGGCACAGCCTCAGCAAGGGTTTGAAGCACGGTCACACGAGAATGGGATCTTATCGCGTAGTTGCGTCTCTGACTTTGGCCGTAAGGCAAAACACGACTCGATAGGTTAACGTTGTTGGCACGAGAAGGGTCTTGAGGCAAGGTATGAGTTAACGTCGACATTGTTGTGCAAGCACGGGATGGTCTAAAGACACAAAATAGGCAAGGCGTCGGTCCTAAAACTGATCCTAAGACAAGAATAGAAAGACAATCATAAAGGGGACTAAGTTGCACAAAAGTAAAGTAAACGTGCGGGTTTTGTATGGGTGGGCGAGGAGCTCATTCCACCAGTACAGTGGTACTGACACCCACATAGTTTTCATGTGCAGGCACAGGTAGAAGCTCGTGGCGCGGAGCTCGCTTGGATGCGTCGAGGCACGAAGTTCCTTGGCGACTCGAAGCGTGCGGTCGCATGGAGAAAAGACTTATACGGGACAAAATGTATGGACGTCGCCTTTCGAAGCTTCCGCTGGATCGAGCATTTGTATTGAGAGAGAGCAGAGTGAACTTGTAAACGTGAGGAGAGTGAGCTTGAGTCGATTGTAATTTGGCCTTGCGCCCACAAATGTAACCTTGTATTCAGTATCAATAAAAGAGTTTCCTTTGAATGACTTGTGTTCTTGTGTTTGTTCTAAATTCCGCTGCTAGTATTCAATGTCTCTGCTTGGGACTTCTGTGCGACGACCCCGTCGCAGCCGTTGAAATCGGCCGTTATGGAACCCGCCTTGCACGAGCGCAATCTAGGCTCGTGCGGCATCACGCCTTAGCGAGGACGATCGCTCCTACGGGAGCGGGGCGTGACACGATGGACCAAATCTTGATAGAGCCCGGTCATTAGAACGTGATGGATCTCATATATCGATCCATAAGAGAGGTCAAATTCAGTCCGAAACTAAAAGTTGACTAATTAATCATCTAAATAGAGTGAACTAGAGTTTTTTTTAGTCCATTTTTTTCACCCATCAATATCATGGTGTTTGTTAACACCCCCTCCCCCCCCCCCCCCCCCCCCCCCCCCCTTCCTCCAATCATACGGAGACACGTAGCAAACAAAACCACTTTAAGAGTGGTTTTGTACACTCTCCAAAATAGGTTTGTGGTTTTATTTGCCACATGTCTCCATGTGATTGGGAGGTGAACAAATACTATGGTATTGGTGGATGAACAAAAATGGACTTTTTCTTGTATATTGACTAGCTAATCAATTCAATATAGTAAAATTCTATTTCCAAGTTAAAGTGTTATTTGTTTTATAGAAACGAATTATCACCAGATAGTTGAAAATAAAATTTTCAAGTTACAGTGGAAAATAGTTTTTTTTATATTACATGACGTGTCGGGTTTGGATGGGCTAGGATTTTCCAACTTAGGTCCGGTGCAACTGGCTACAGTACATAGACCTGAGATGTCCGGCCCAGATGCGATTCAATACACCTAAATTCGGACCGGATGGGCCCACTTGACATCTCTATTAACCAGAATCAAGTTTGCATGTTTCCCATATGTGTCCAAACATATGGGAAACATGTTTCCCAATTGTGTGCAACTAACTTGGATGTATTGTGATTATTTTGACAATTTCAGGTTGACAATCGCAATGACACAAACAATTGTCCGGGCTTCATTCCTACAAACCAGAGGCTAAATGTCTTTTCCGATGTATCATTTGTAGTGCGCAGTGGACTGATACAAGCAGGACACACTTGGGACACACTACCCGGACACGGAGCTCCAGAAATACCGCACAATAACCTCGGCATGCTCCACGGAAACGTAACTCCACAAATACTTTGCAATAACTTGGACACGCGCCCCGGATACAGAAATCAAGAAATACCTCGCAATAACCTTGGCATGCTCCCCGGGAACGTAACTCCACAAATACTTTGCAATAACTTGGACACGCGCCCCGGATACAGAAATCCAGAAATACGTTGCGATAACTTTGGCATGCTCCGGAATTTAGCAAGTACTCTCAACTCGGCTTCTTCCTCTTCAAGCTCACAACCATTACGATATCCAGCAGGTTCCCCTGCGGGCTCGGCAACCCCTGACGAATGTCGATCGGGAGATCAAACGCCGTTGGTCCCGAGCAATGCTTTCATTGCTCCACCGCACTCGTCGCGAGCTACTGTCCCCATGCCTCTGGCCAGCGTCCTACAATCTGCACTTGAAGTTCTGAACGCTCCTCCCCCCCAACTACCGAGGTAAGTATATATAGTCGTGCTTTCGGAGTCCATTAACCTCTGATACTGATCATTGATAGTGTTGCCGAAACTGGAAATGTCTGCAGGGGTGGCGGCGGCGCTAAGAGCTGCAAATGCAAGAACAGCGAGTGCTTGAAACGGTGAGTGACACAGTTCATCATGCAACAACCTTGTATCGTTGTTGTTTTCGCAACGATTGTGACGATCCTTTTCTTGCAGCTACTGCGCATGCTTCAAAACTAAACAGCTCTGCGGCGGAGAATGTGCTTGTACTGGGTGCCGCAACACGAGCGAACACGAAGATTGTGTCGCAAAAGCGCGCAAACTTGCGTTGAGTAAAGATGCAAACGCTTTCGAGTCCCAGGTGGTCCGTCAGGTCCATGACAATGGTGTAAGGATTTTCCTTGCTCTTGTGTTTGCATCATATTATTGGAATGAAGTAGAGTTTTGGTTTGCAGGACAATTTGATGCCACAAATCTCAAACTCTGTTGTACATAGAAAAGGATGCAGTTGTAGGAAGTCTGCATGTTTGAATGACTATTGCGGATGTAAGCAGGTCAGAGTTATATTTTTCACTTATGGTTTATTTTTGGATTATTTAAAAAATTTGAGTTTAGGTCTCATACGTCCATGTCCTGTCCAAAATTAAGATCTAAACGCAAATTTTGGACCTAAAACTAGAGGAAAATATTTATGGTCTTGTATAGTATTAAAATTTTGTGTTCAAGTTTAGGTCTTCCTATATAAAATTTAAAAAAATATGTGAGAGTTGTGTGACTTGGATTCCAGGAGCCACACAACCCTACTCTTGGCGGCAATTTCGATAGAGACGACTTCGTGGACATCGTGTATTATATTGTTAGATGTTTCTCGTTCCTGTCGTATTATTGAATGATTGCGTTTTTATGAATTGTGTGATTTTTGAGATTCATGATAGAAGCAAACAAGAGTACTATCACAAGTCTCATTCTTGTGTCATATAATATTCAAAGTTTAGGTCCAAGAACCAAATTATTTTTGGAACAAGACATATAAATACAAATTTTCATTATTATATGAAACTACAAAACTAAATAACCCTCTAATTTTCACATTGGCTCCTTATTTATCTTTTAATGTTTACAACGTTCATCTTGTAGGAAAAAGTTGGATGCTCCTCTTCATGCCGCTGCCTAAATTGTGAGAATGAGTATGGCTGCAAAAAGGTAATTAGTATTCATCGTGCTGAGTATGATTTCATAAACTAATAAGTTCATCAAATGAATCGTAATCACAATTGAAACTATAAGCGGATCCAGAAATGTATGTTGGGGTGGATTGGGGTGGAATAGGTGTGAGCTAACTCATAAAAAAATATATATAAAAAAAGAGAAAAAGAAAAAGAAAAAAATTTGGGTAGACTGGAGTCCAATCCAGTTTATACCTGGATTTGCCCCAATAGTAGAGAAGTACTAGGAGAATTTTACTAAGATGTCGTTAATGCAAACATGTTAAACTCTATGAAGATGCATGTTAATTAAACTCTATGTGAGTCAGTCACGTATAATGACTTCATAACTTGCTATAGTAAGTATACATATATAATGTTATTTGAAAAGAAATTTATGTCTTTATTGAATATACTTTTTATGTAATCTTGTACAGGAAACAAATCTGTGAATATGAAACGCTGCTATACGAGGAAGAAGAAGAAAAAGAGTTCTATCCTCGGCTTCATGTGCCTTTGTAAAATGGAAAAAAAAAAAAAAAAAAAAAAAATCACCTAATGAGTGCTATCAGGCTATTCTCATTTCTTCATTTCTTTGTTTTCCTTTTTCTTTTTTTTATACAGTTGCATTAATCTATATTATTATATAATATGAAAAGTTAGAGGCAAAGTTAGAGGCTTCAAAAATATCCTTATTATCTATGTAGAATTCAACATATAATCCAACACATTCTAAAAGATATGTCTTCTTCCTGCACAATTGATTTCTTCTCTACTAGGAGGACGGAGAATAGAGCCGCTCACATGCTTGCGGTTAGGGTCCGTTTGGATATGTTTTCTAAAAAATTTATCTGAAAACAATTTTTTGAAAGTGAGTTATAAAGTTATTTTCTGAGTACAAATATTCTGAGTTTGCGTTTGGTTAACTTTCATCTGTAAATTTTTTCCTGATTTCTTTTTCGTATTCTATTTGCTAGAAAAAAAAAATCAAATTCTGAAAATAATTAGAAATATATTGTGTCCATATATTTTGTGTCCAGTTTTTGTGTCCGGCTCTCCGGAGTCCGCCGAACGTAGACGAGCCGCCACCGCTCGTAGGCCCACGTCCACCGCACGCGTAGGCCCACGTCCGTCGCCTCGCGTAGGCCCTCATCCACCGCCGCGTAGGCCATCCCGGAGTCCGTCGTGCCTACGAAATCTGCCCCGGAGTCCGCCGTGCGCAGGCAAGCCGCCGCCTGAGCCGTCGTCGCGGATAGGCGAGCCCTTCCTCCTCCACTGGAATGCTGCAGCGACGGCGAGGAAGGATTGCGGCGGCAAGGAATGACTCGAGACGAGGGAGAAGGGGGCGGAGAAGGCCGTTGACGAAGAGGACCTCCTCTATCATGAGTGTCGCCGCTGTTGGGTTTTTGGTTTTTCCTTTAGAAAGGTTTAGTCCCACATCGGAAAAAACAAATGGTTTGTATCTCTATATATTAGCTTTGCTATTATTGGAGATGCACATGTGGTGTGGAGGTGCACATGGGTTTGCCATGTGGGATTATTTTTCTAATGGAAAAAAGGCTAAAATCAACAATTAAAGCATTCATGCTTTTTGCTCTTGGAAAATTTATTTCCATAGGAGCTAAGCCCCGTTGGGGCTTAGCGACTCGGACTCGGACTCATGAGGCGTAATGTGGCATTTTGTTGGCGCACTTTGCACTTAGCACGTCAGCGCTTAAGTTGCGCTCGTTGCGCGACCACGTTGCGCGGCCCGTTACGCTGGCCCAGTTACGCAGTCCAGTACGCAGCGTGCGTAGAGTGCGCAGTGTGCGCAGCGTACGCAGTGTGCGTAGAGTGCGTAGTGTGCGTAAGGTGCGTAAAAGGGGCTGTGTGCGTAAAGTGTAAATTACGCTGGTGGCACAACTTCCAGCAGAACGTGTCCTTGCATGTTCTGAGCGGTTGCTCCATGTTCGGGGTGGTTACTACCACGTCCCTAACATTGTGCTAACCGGGCTGTTGTTGCAGGGGCTTATATAAGGCCTCCTCCTCCTCTCTCACAGGTTACAGAACAGAACAGAACAGAACAGAAAGAGAAGCCACCAGAGAGTTTACGAAGTGTTCTTTAGCACAAGTAAACAGAGATTTTCAGACGTGTTCTTTAACACAGTTCTGATCTGCAGCCTTCGAGAGAGAGAGGAAAGACGCCGCACCAGCGTTGCTTTTGCACGGGAGTTCATGTCCGTCCGAGGAGTCAGAAGAGCAGGAGTGTTCCAAGTTTTCCGACGAACTTGCTGGTTCCTGGAAGCTGTTCGCGTAGGGCGAATAAAGCTTTGAGCAACGGTGATCATTCACCCCAGCAGGAGTTCTTCCATCTATCGTCAGTCACCTTCTTCGTTGCTGCCAGTAACTCTGATTGTATCTTCTTTTTAGAAGTACTACGATCGATTACTGTGATTACGAAATCTTTTTAGATTCTCGTAATATCATAACGATATCTTTTTAGATCTTCGTTATACTTGCGCAACCTTCCTAGAAGTGTTGCGTTGGAACATTGTCTTTACAATTGTTTCATATTCTCAGTTTTCTATCGAAAAAATTGTGCCCCGGCAATAACAGCCGCCGTCACCGACGACACGGGCGGGAACTCCGGATGGAGGGACGACGATTCCTGCTGCTGCTCCGACGGCCACGGCCTGGCATCCGAGTCTACCAGGTCCCCGAGCCCCGCCTTGTCGAACGCCCACGAGATGAGCCGCCGGACGTAGCCGAGCAGGAACACCAGATGGAGGAGGAAGTTGGGGAAGAGAAGCTCCGTGTAGACCATGGGAATCCCATTTTTACTTATGAGGAAGGTTATGGAGGATTGGGGTTTTGGGGGCATTTTCTCCTGAGAGCTTTTGCTCTGGTGGGAAACATTAAGGAGGAGGAGAGAGAGAATTGGGGGTTTGGGGGGGTTGGGGTGAGGGGGTGGGCCCACAAACTTTTGAAAGAGGTGTGAGAAAACAGCTTTCAGTTGTTTTCTCAAACTTGAGTTTAAACATTCCACTTTAGAAAAAAATTTCTGGATACGATTTCAGAGTTGTGACCACCAAACACAATTTCTTAAATAATTGACGTTTAAACACAAAAAAGTGGTTTAAAAAACATAACCAAACAGGCCCAGCTATTTTAGACAACATGAGTTCTTTTTATGAACAACCTCTGGAGTGTATCACTTCGATTCTTGCTGATGAATGTATCTTTAAATCGCTTATTGTAATTACTAATTAAAACTGTTGATTAAATTTACTGGAAATTGCTGAGATACCCACTTTCGGGGTGGGTGTTTATGAAAAATTCACCCGCAGGATGGATTTTATGAAATACCCAACATTATGTATTTTCACGTTAAATATTTTAAGATTTCCTTTAGATGTTCTGTATTTATAAAATTGTCATTTTGATAATACCATATCTATACATTCGCGCAAAATTTGTCATATATATGTATTTGAATTCACAAACTCAGATTTTGATTGCGATTTCCGTCTTCTTCTTCACGAGAGATCTGAATTCCATTGCTCTCGTCTTCATCTGAGATCACAAAGATTGTTCGTAGTTCACTGCGCTTTTCTTCAGTCGAACTCCAATCATCGCTCATCATCATCATCACCTTCTTCTTCGTAGAGAGATTTGAAGTTTTCCGACGATTAGTCATTTTTAATGGCTTCATTCTGCAACGATTCTACTTATTTCTGAAGCTCGCTTTTCTTATTCCTGAGCCTTTTATTTGTCTCTTTGAGCTTCTCGGCTGTTTGCACTGATATAAAACAAACAACAATAAAAAGTATGATATCAATCAATATATACTTTAAAAAAAAAGAAAAAAAAGATCATTCTCTGTGATCTTAACACGGGGAATGGTCATTCTCCGCGATTTTAACACGAAAAATGGCCATTCTACGTGACTTTACAACGGAGAACGACCATTCTCCGTAATTTTAACATGGAGAATGATATTCTCCTGCATGTTAACACGGGGAATGATCATTCTCCTGTATTCTAACACGGGGAATGACCATTCTACGTGATTTTATAATTCCGTAATTTTAACACGGAGAATGATTATTCTCCTACCTGTTAACACGGGAATAGCCATTCTCCGTGATTTTAACACGGAGAATGGTTATTCTCCGTGATTTTACAACGGAGAATGGTCATTTCCCGTAATTTTACAACAAAAAATGGTCATTCTTCGTAATTTTAAAACGGATAATGGTCATTCTTCTGCATTCTAACACTTTGAAGGGGGTCAATTCTCCGTGATTTTAACACGGAGAATGGCAATTTTCCATTATTTTAACACAGAGGATGACTATTCTCTTGCATTTTAACACGGAGAATGACCATTCTCCGTCATTTTAACACGGAGAATGGCAGTTCTCCGTCAATTTAACACGGGAAAAGATCATTCTCCGTATTTTTAACACGAAGAACGACAAAAAGTTCTTAATTCTCTTCACATAAGCTCTCTTTTCTCTAAGTGGGGTTCCAGTTGATGATGATGATGACGATGAAGTGGGGTTCCAGTTGATGATGATGATGATGATGAAGTGGGGTTCCAGTTGATGCTGAAGATGATGATGAAGTGAGAACTGATGATGGCGACATGGTGTGAAGGTTGCGAATGGAGAGTCACTAATGAGTTTTTGAAGTAAGGTTTGAAGATTTTTGTGGAGAAAACCTAGATTCGAAAGTGAGCAGCGTATGAAAGAAGAGGAAGAATCGAAACGTTTTTTTTAAAGAGTAGGTTTCGTGGGTGTTTTCAATAAATTAGAAGGACAAAAAGGTCATTCCGCACCCTTGTATATATTTTTCGCTAATTCTGGACACGCGATAAAATGTTATTTTGAGATGAATTTTTCATAAAACTTTTGCGATTTTTTGAACATTTGATAAAAATTTTCTTAAATTTAACATAGATATTCGAGTAAAATTACCTATAGAAATAGTTGTTTATAAATAGTAGGTAATATGAAATACGCATGTGATGCACGTGCTATATATCATAATATCAGTAGATTCGGATTCCTTTTTTTTTCTTTTATATACTAGTGATGTATATCATATTATCAGTCAGTTTTTATTTCTGTATTGTATTGTATTGTATTGTATTTCTTGTTTCTTTTAATTTAAGTTCTGTTAATACTTCTATTCCATCATTTCTCTAAAACTGAACCAAAAAAAAAAAAATTCAAGGTATACCAAAAGTGACTTCTACTTGTTGGAGAGAAGACTAAGCCATAAATTCTCATTATTTGGCCCTTGCCATTTTTTTGTCATGAGCATTCGAATAATCTACATGAAAATTTCTTCTTGGTTTTTTTTTTTGTCACGAAAAAATAGAAAGAACTATCTATACACATTTGTACATATATAATAATTTCAAAAACTAATTAACAACTAATCCAAGAGCTTAATAGTTAATAGTTATGATTCACCTACTGATTGCAGTTACTGGAGTCTAAACTTTTGCGTCATGATGTCTCCTCTTGGACTCAACATTGAACGACAGACAAGCACTCCAAATTTTCGTAGCTAGTAAATGCGAAAGTGTACGTGTCCTTCGTGTCACATTCATGTTTCCTTCTGTTCTTTGTTTTTATTAGAGTTTGCAAGTTGTTTCTTGCTTTTGATTTTAGGTGTTGTCTTTTTTGTTCTTCGTTTCCGCATGGTCGTCATTCCTGACGACACTTGTACATTTTATATGGTTTGTTGAGTTTTTTTTTTTTTTTGAGGTATCCTTTTCTCTGGACTGTCTAACAACATCTAAGGAGAATTTGAACCGTGTCTATTCCTACGGAACCTTCAGTGTACCCAACATGTTACATCCCCACGAACTTGTTGAGTTACTCAAAATACTAGAAAAATTGCGTCAACATTGACGGAGAAAATACCGCTACATATATTAGAAACAAGAGAGCCTATGATTTTTTAATTTTTGTTTTTTGTTGCAAAATTAGCATTTGAAGAGAGATGGCGTTATAGAAGTTTAAACAATACTATGATATTAAAGCTCAACAAATAGAAAATTAGAGGATACGGTTATTATCTTAGGTTACTTCCAGTATTTTTGGTTTTAAAAAAATCTCAATTTTATTTAGGGTCTGTTTGATTTGTTGCATGTGACATTGCCTCGTTTGGTTCGCAAAATAGAAGGGAAAGGAAATCAATTCTTTGACATTTTTTTTTCTTTGAAAAATTATAATTTTTATTGATTTTTCTTTCCGATGTTTGGAAATGTCAAGAAATTTGGAAAGGAAAGTAAATACTTCAATATGGAAAAGTAATTCATTGTTTGGATGGATGAAATCACTTTCCTCCCTAATTTTTCTTCTATTGAAAATTACTTCTTCTTTTTTTCTCAATTTGTTTTTGCATCCAAACATAAGAAAGTAATCATTTTTTTTTTCCAATCCGATAATTCTGTGAATCAAGCGAGACTTTTCAATCATGCACCGACCAAACATTTGCAAACCAAAATGAGTTACCAATCTTGTTTGGATATACTATATATTGTCTTTTGGAAGTAGCAAATTATATAATTCACTTGTTTGGACTCCAACGAAAGTAAATGTAAAGTTTTAAGTGTCCATTTGAGCACTTCCTTTGTTTGACAAAGCTAAGGAATAAGTTATTTGCAGCTGCCAAATGTCACCATGATATACTTACCACAATATTCAAGTGACAAAGACATTTGATAAACTATATTTTGAGTACCAATGAATTCCAAATACATATACAACAAAATACCAAGATGGGCAAATACTTGGTAATTAAAACATTTAGTGCCAATATAATTAAATAAAAGTATTACAAAAAGTTTTTCCAAATACAAATAGAAGCTCACCACCATATTGATGGATCTTGTTATTGAAGTGTTACAAAAAAATATTGCCAAAAAATATATTAAATAATAGTTTCACATATCTCCAAAACAGGGGACCAAGGTATTAAAAAAATAAACATATCTCCACCTGTTATTAGGTCAATAAATACTATACACTACTCGGTTTGGTTCGCAAAAAGAAAAAAAATTGATTCTTTGATTTATTTAATTTTTTGAAAAATTGTAATTCTAGTCAAAAAAAAAAAATTCCGTGTGAATCCCTAGAGGAAAAAATAATTTCTTGGGTTGGTAGAAGGAAGCATTTTCTCCCTTATTTTTTTGTCCTTCGGGAATCAAATTTCTTTCCTTCTCATTTTCTTTAGCATCCAAACAAAGGAAATGAATCATTTTTCTTTTCCAAGATTTCAATTTCGCGAACCAAACGTGGCTTAAAGTGTATCCTTCCAATTCCGCGAATCCCAATTCCGTGAACCAAACGTAGCCTAACTTGTATCCTTCCAACATAGCAAAATTTCACATTATGCCGGAAAAAAAAAAAGCTTAGCATATTCAAAACATTGAAAAAAAAAAATCATAGTCATAATAGTTTCAACATTCAAAAACTTTCACAAAATTGTGTCTTAGAAAATGACAAGAAAGTGCTACAACAAAAACTTGAGTAAAGTTCAAACAATATTCAAAGATACGAGATCCTTTAACAATCACAAATCTTGCATCTGTAATTTATTCTTTGATTGCCTTGTAGTAGCATGTGGTTCACGTCTTGTGTGGCCCACACTCTACGAAAGGAGATCCTCACATATATAGGGTCATATGTAAACAGTAACTCTTAAAAATTTAGTGATAATATTATAATAACTATTGTCTTGGTGGATAAGAAACAAATTATAGGCAAGGCAACGATGATAATAATAACAATAATAATTAGTAACTATTATATTAGTGCTAATTAGGATTTAGGATATATATATATATATAGGGAGCGGATCGGGAGTCCCGTCCGCGGAGCCCCGCCGAAGCCCCGCCCCCCCTTAGCCGTTGGATCGCGCGGGCGGGCGCGGGCCCCACGCGGGCCCCACGCGATCCGACGGTGCAGGGGAGGC
>JANAVB010029816.1:6096787-6201787 GCA_029216955.1 Iris pallida | reverse complement strand
TTTGTCTCTGACCAACTTATTGTTACAGATTTTACTAACAAAGGTGGATTAAAGGTGATTATAGGAGCAGTCTACGGCCATAATGACAGGAGAAGGCGATTTGCCTTATGGAATGACATCATTAAAATTGCTACCCAGGTGGGGGACATTACTCCTCTCGTCCTCTGCGGGGATTTTAATGCAATGATGGCCACAAGTGAGAAGATAGGTGGAAGACCAGTTCCTGACCCAATCCTTGCTGATCTCCAGAATTGCTTACTTGGGTCAGGTCTCAACTGCCTTGCCAGAGCAGGACACCTATGGTCCTGGAATAATAGTTCTACCTACAATCAGGTAATTTGCCAATTAGATAGAGCCATCTGCAATAATAAATGGCTGCAAACCTTCCCGTATGGACATGTTGAAGGGCTGAACAGTGGCACTAGTGATCATACGCCATTACTCATCCGTATGGAGAAGGAATTTCCTCGAGGGCGTCGGCCGTTTCGTTATTGCAATTCTTGGGGAGACATCGATGGCTACAATGAGGCGGTTGACCGGGGTTACCAACCTCCAATCGAAGGGAATCCTCAATTCCGCTTCGTGCATCGCCTCAAGTGCATCAAAGCCGAAATCCGTACTTGGAACAAGTCCCGCCCAGTCAAGGAATTAGCAGCCGCTGAAAGAGAACTGGTAACTATACAGGACCGCCTGCAACTTGCCCCTACCGACCCAGCGCTTGCTACTAAGGAGGCGGCTATCCAAGAAGAGATCCGGCGACTACGGTTCCAGGAGGAATTACAACTCAAATAGAGAGCCAAATGTGGATGGCTCAAGGACGGAGACAGGTGCTCGAAATTCTTCCATGCCTACATTAAATCTCGTCAACATCGCAACGCCATTCACTCTCTTCTAGATGCGGATGGGCGGTCTATTACAGAGGAAAGCAAAATTCAGGAGGAGGTGGTGGCCTTCTACAAGGCGTTGTATAATCAATCCGACTATACCACAGTTTTCCCAGATGTTATATGTAAGCGCATAGTCATCGAAGCTGGGAATGCAGAGCTGAGGAGACCGGTCTCACTGGACGAAATTGAAACCATCATCAAAAAGGCTGATCCCAATAAGGCACCTGGACCTGACGGGTTCAATGTCGTGTTCTACAAGAAGCACTGGGATTATCTTAAATATGAGATCCTTAATGTCGTGTCAGACTTCTTCCAACAGGGTCGCCTGCTCAAAGAGATGAATCACACCTTCTTGTCCCTGATCCCAAAGAAGGAGGGGGCAACTCACTTGAGCGACTTCCGCCCCATAGCCTGCTGTAACTACATCTACAAAATTATTACGCAAGTGATGTGTGGTAGAATGCAGAACATACTTGCCGAACTGATTTCAGCCAATCAGACTGCCTTCATTAAGGGTCGCTCCATAGCAGAGAACTGTCTCCTTGCCCACGAACTTGTCAGAGAGTTCAACAAAGCGGGTAGAAGAAAAGGGTGTATAAAACTAGATCTACGCAAAGCGTATGATATGGTTAATCGAGAATTCGTTTGCAGAGTCCTCCTCAGCAAGGGATTTGATGAATGGTGGGTGGCCCGCATCAAGGAATGTATTTCTACTCCCACATTTTCTATTCTCATAAAGGGACAGCCCTACGGTTATTTTGACAGTAATAGAGGACTGAGACAAGGCGACCCGTTATCTCCGTATCTTTTTACAGTTGTGATGGAGTATTACACATGCTTGATGGATCTTGCCATTCACCATAAACGCATCTCGTCGCTTTACAAACGACTCTCTCCCCAGGTATCACATTTAATTTATGCTGATGATCTTCTTGTCTTCATAGAACCATCTGCATCTGCTATTGCTGCTCTTAATGAGATCCATGATGAGTTCGGGAAGCTGGCTGGCCTGACATTGAATAGAGATAAGAGCCAAGCCTATTTCAATAAAGACTGCCCTCTTCAGGAGCAATGGTCAGTGCTTCTTCGCATAGAGCTGGGACAGCTGCCAGTGAAATACCTTGGACTTCCGTTAACGATTAATTATGTCAAAGATGATAACTGCAAAGGATTGGTGCAATATGTACAGTCTCGGTTAGAAGGATGGCAGTCCCAACTTCTATCATTCGGGGGTCGTCTGGAACTGGTCCGCTCTGTAATCTTGGCTATTACATCATACTGGCTTCAAGCTATTATTTTACCGATCGGTACCATCCACAAAATTGAGAAACTGTGTGCAAACTTCGTGTGGAGGGGAGGGGTTCACATGATTACTTGGGAGGAACTTTGCCAACCCAAGGAGGAGGGCGGCACAAGCATCAGATCATTGAGAGTACTCCGAGAAGTGGTTACTCTGAAACTTGCGTGGAAGCTTCTGACAGAAGATTCGTTATGGGCACAATGGACCAAGAGTAGGTACATCAAAGACGGCAATTTCTAGACAGTTCAAATTGATAACAATTACTCGGGTACATTCAAAACCATTCTAAGAAGCAGAATCCAACTGAAGGCGTACATTAAACGGGTTATCTGTGATGGCCGGGACACTAATCTCTGGATGGATCCGTGGTTAAACCACCGTAGTTTGATAGATATAATGGGTTGGCCAACATTCGAAAATAGCGGAAGGAACGAAAGTCTCGACGTCCTCATCAAGGACGGCGACTGGAATCTCACAGCAAGACGAGTTGGGGTGTGGAACGAAGAGGAGATATCTACAATAGCTATAGACACGGAAGGTAGCGGCGACAGGTGGGAGTGGCTAGACTCAGCCACCGGACAGTTCTCTACGCGGGTGGCGTACAAACAAGTTCGCCCACACTCCACAGTTGTTAGTTGGGCGGATGTGGTCTGGTGCATGGGTGCGGCAACAAAAATGAAGCTCTGTCTTTATAAAGCTATTCGCAATAGGCTACTGACGAAGGACATGATGGAGAGATTCGGCATTCAGTGCCCAACCAGCGCATGTGTGTTGTGCGGAATAGAACGGGAACAAGAGACACGGGATCACCTCTTTTTCAATTGCGAAGTTAGCAGCGCCATATGGCAGAGGAGCGCCAGTATGCTGGGTGTCCCTATTCCTAACAACATGAGTTTGCCCAGTATTGTGGAAGAGGTACATGCTCTTAAGAACAGGGGTGAGGAAACATACAGAAAGGTTCGCCTCCGACTCTTATCAGCGGTTTGGCATGTTTGGAGAGAAAGAAATCGAAGGATTTTCGAAGAAAAGTCCATCTCAGCTGCAGGAATAGTTAACAATGTACTGTATGATGTCAATTGTATGGAGAGCTGATGAGAGTTAGAGGAATAGCTACATGTTAGCTAGTTTCTGTTGTAAGTATTTTGGGTGACTCTCACCCAGTATTCATTTAATAAAAGTACCCGTTCTTCAATATATATATATATATATATATATATATATATATATATATATATATATATATATAGGGAGCGGATCAAAAGCCCCCCTTAGAAAGCCCCCCAAAAACCCCCCTCACTCTAATTCGTAATATTAATGTTAATGTTAATGTTAATATTAATGTTAATGTTAATGTTAATGTTAATATTATTTTTTTTAAATTTTTTTATATTAATGTTAATGTTAATGTTAATATTAATGTTAATGTTAATTTTAATGTTAATATTAATTTTAATGTTAATATTAATGTTAATTTTAGTATTTAATGTTAACATTAACATTAATATTAACATTAACATTAATATTAACATTAATATTAACATTAAATTATGGATTAGAGTGAGGAGAATTTTTGGGGGGTTTTCTAAGGGGGACTTTTGATCCGCTTCCTTATATATATAACTACTAATAATTTTCTATTTTGCGGGTCAAGAAAACCACACGTTAAATATTAGATAAATATCCCTCTTCTCCCAAGCCAACGGTACTTGAGTCTTCTGGAGACCTAACCAACCCCATTTCTCCCACACAAACCCTAACAAATCTCCATGGAAGCCCCCTCCTCCTCCTCTCCCATCGCCTTCTCCGCCTCCGGCGAGGGCCCCACCGCCGATCCGACCCCGACCTCCTCCCGCCCCGGAAGCCTCCAGCCGGACGCCGGCGTCCTCAACCCCTCCTCCGATGCTGCCGACGCCGACGCGGAGTTCGGGTTTGGGCGCCCGGAGATGGGCCGGGAGGCGTTGGCCGGCACCGTCGGGGCCCACGACCGCCACCTCTTCCTCTGCTACAAGTCCCC
Organism: Iris pallida; assembly: GCA_029216955.1. NCBI lineage: Eukaryota > Viridiplantae > Streptophyta > Magnoliopsida > Asparagales > Iridaceae > Iris > Iris pallida. The sequence goes on along the minus strand of JANAVB010029816.1, from coordinate 6,197,586 downwards.
CGACGTCTGGCCCGCCCGCGTCGAGGCCGCAGAGTTCGACCGCCTCCCGCGCCTCCTCTCCGCCGCGCTCAAGTCCCGCAAGGACCAGATCAAGAAGCAGGTGAGCCTCCTCATCTCTGCTTCGTTATCATTTGTTTGGATACTGACGGAGAGGGAATTATTTATTATTGTCGTTTAGAATCGCAAGTTCTTAGTTCGTCGTCTCTTATATATGTATTTCTTGTTATTTAAATATTGATAAAAATCCATGTGAGATGGTTTATGTGTTGTTGCTGAATTAGGTTTTGTTGCGGTGTTACGGAGTCATGATTGGGATGAGTTCGTCTTTTGCGTCTTCGGTTGTTCTGCTTGGTATATGTTATGGATTCATGATAGTTACCATGTTTGATTTGTGCAATTAAGAAGCACATACACTCCAATATTTGCGCATGTCTCAGCCGTTTGGATACGTACCAAATGCGACAAACACTCTAAAATACACCGGACCATTAAAAAGTCAGATGCCGTGTCCAGTCGCTGTGCCCATATCGTGTCATGTTATATTCATGTAGGTGCAACATAGGTTATAGGGATGATATTATTTTGTACTAGTACAAAGTGCAAACCTTGTCGGCTAAAAAGCTATGTTGCACTGTCATGAAGTTGACATGATAGGCGGTGGATATGGCGACACAAATTCGGCATGTATTTTGGTTGTCCTAGTGCATTTTAGTGTCTGAGTAATGTCCGACACAGCGTGACATGGAGAAGGCACCGATTTTGGAGTGTCTGCACTTCTGAGACTATAGGTCAGATGGTGGTAAGATGTGAGTTTGATACTAGAAGCAATATTTGTATAAGGTTTTGCCTTCTACTGGCAGTTTTGCGACTTTGTAGTTTGTAGGTTGTAGTAAGACTTTTGGATTGTACTAGTAACCAATTACAGTGGTTATGGTGCTTCACCAGTCCCGAAAGAGAATTTGATATTTTGTAGCATTATTAAAAAAAAGAAGTATGGTTGGTTAAATGGTTATAAATCTTACTTTTTCTTGGTAAATAATCCTGATATGGCTGGTTGCACGTACATTCTTCTCTCTTCATATTCCTACCATATTTTCCTTCCAATCCTAAATCTTAAACATCGCAGCACTTGGTGGCAGTGGAGATGACGAGAACCAACCTACAAAATCAAAATAAAACTTTATATATATATATATATATATATATATATATATATACACTAGGTTTTTTTAGGTTTTGTTTTTGTTTATATTTTTTCATGTGTAGTATATGTTTTGTTATGGTTTCATAGTAGAAATTCCACTAACAACTATTTTTGAAGTTTTGAATTCCATTAATTGAGGTTTGAAACTTTAGACAGTCACATTTGGGACAATGGATAACTGCCAAAATTTTGACATTCCTGACTATGCAATAAGACTGTATAATTTTTGCAGTCCTGCAATCATCAGGACTGGCAGTCCTGCAATCGTCAGGACTGGCAGTCCTTGTACATAGACATAGCCATGACTGTCAACATTTTGGTAGATCTGAATTCAAAATTTTATGTATTCATGACTGCCAAAAATTTAACATTTCTAATGTCTTGTCCCAAGTAAAAAACAACTAAAAATAGTTTTAAGAGTAAAAAATTTAAAATATTTGTTTTGCCGATAATAATGGTATATATAAATAAACTTGCACATTCCATCAGAACATGGTATTTGTTATGTGTCTGTGCATTTTTGAGAGATGTTGGGCGATTGCGGATCACTGGAGGTTTCTTGGAGAATGGAGAGTTTGTCATGTTTTGTTTTCTTGGGTTTTTAGGATTGAGTTCTGGTCTTTTTACTGGGAAGGGTGACTCTAGAAACAGGATAATTATCCTTGCCTTTTTTGCTTTTGAGTCTTGGTTTGATCCCCAACCCCCTCCCGGGTGTTTATTATCAAGTCTGTGGTCAATTTGATAGGAACTTCAGCTGATATATCTAATCCAAATTATTGTAAGCGTAGAAGCAGGAAGTGGGTGAGTACATTGAGATCTTATTTGAGTTAGATTGATTTTTCTTAGAACCTGAGTCTTATGCTTCAGGTTATTAGAGAGGATATAGTTTGGTATTTTCACGAGTATGAAATATGATATTCATCATATTTGAGGATATGAACATATTTTATTCGTGTGCATCCTTTTGAATTATAATGTTTACAGCAGAATCCTTGCAATTACGTGTTCTTGGGTTTGGTATCTGTTTGTTTTTGCGTTTTCTTATGGGGTTTATAGTTTCGTATTCAATTTGGTTATAAGTATGATAATAATTATTTATGAATATTATAAAATCGATGTCGTGGAATAGGTACAAATCTGAAATGTGAGCAAGCGTTTGTATTTGATGTTTCATTATGGAATTATTGTCATTGTGTCCTAGTATTGATATCAGTTTTCCGTACATTGTGTACGTGTAATAGCCAAACTGGAGTCAAATTGGACGATGGCTGCATTCATTAAAACAGCAAACATATGAAATGGTTGTTACAGAACATTGCTTGGAAATGAGAAAAATATTAGTACAATATTTTGTTTGTTAGGCTTTGATTGGATAAAAAGGTTGTGCAAACACTTTACGTATTGGTTGCATCGCTAATGGTGCAAGTGTAACTCCTGCTGGATTAAAAAACTGGATATCAGGTTATATAGTGGAAGGATGGACAAGTAGGCTGATTCATTTATAGGAAATTGTTAATAATGATACTTGGTTTTTGGGTGACTTTGGTGGAGCTAATGGGGGTTAGTTAGACTTTTTTTTATGTGTGTTTGTTAGACTGTTGTATGGGAGTTAGTTCTCTTGAGATTTTGCTTTTGTCATGCACCCCATAATTTATTGGTCTACTGTTGCTGAAAGTCTTGATAAATTGGTAGATGGGTGGGAATGTAAAAGATATTTAGGGGAGATACTGTAGTACTAAACCTCTGTGTTTCACTGAATAAAAATCAGAGGTATAAGACTTAATAGAGGTAGTTATATGATAACACATACCATAGAGCAACGCCTTCTCTAGCCAAAGAAGCTCATAATGGAGAAAACATACCACAGGCTATTGCCACCTTATAAATTTATAATTCACACTTTGTTTTTCCTAGCCTGGAAAGGTCTTGTCCCTCTAATTCATGTTGTTAAGTTCAAATTGGGCATCATTAAAGCATCATCTTAGTTGTCTGCTATTTTTGTTTTTGACTTTAATCTGACAATTAGGATAACTGAAGTTCACACGTCACTTTAATTTGTCTTCTAGTTCTTAGCAGGGGAAGAATTATTAAATTGGTTGTGAAATGAGCCTATCTTATAAAGTGCATGACAATGGCTTTGTAAGAAATTTTAGTTAGATTTGTTCGTATGAGTTGCCTTTCCAAGTTGAGGATATGATAACTTTTCTGGTTTTGTCAGCCTTGCAATCCTCTTTCAACAAATGCCAGTTATACTCCAAACCGGTTCTATGATATGAGTGGAAATAATTGCGGTCTAGACTTCAAATTTTTGCTACCTTTGAACGAGCTAGACTAATTTAATGCCATAAGCACAGAAGCTGGGACTTGTCTGTATTTATACGCGGACTGGCCATAAGTTGTCTATACCTCTGTTCTGGAGAGATTGTTCTAATGATATTTGTGCTTATGTGTGCATTAATTAAGGGTTTATCTGGAGCAAGCTTGTTTTGTTCAGTTTATCTGAAATCATGGGCACTTGGGAAATCAGCAAAAAATACAGGTGGTTTGTGGCTGTGAATATTTTTTCCCGACCATTCGTCATCACATAATCCGTCATGTCATTGGCAAGAAGGATAGGTTAGGATTTGGGAAGAGTGAATTAACACATCACACATGGCATCTCTGTGGGGGAAGACCAATACTGTTTGGGTAGTTTGTGGTAGCTAGTGAGTTAAGACGTCTTTGTGGAGCTTGTGAAGCTAAGAAACAGTTAACTCTCTGGAGTCCTTCATGCCAACACAGATTTTGCTCCCTGTCAATAGGAGAGTGACTGTAACCTTTTCTTCTTAAACACATACTTAAAAGATGTGGTACTCTGTAGCTGTTGATAGCCACCAGTTGTATTACTGCAAAGTGAACGTAGAGCAAAGTTGAGGGTACATTGAAATGGATAAGATCTGACTTTCATTTTGGCAAGAGATCTTCTTAATGAAGACATGTATTTTAGTAACTTTGATAGGCACTCGAGTGGAATCATGTGGTATAAATGTTGCGCTTGGACCAGACTTTGAAATGTATAACCTCGTTTCACTTTGGCAAATAAAGCTTCTTAATTAAGATGTGGTGTTTTAGTAACTTCGACAGGCACTCGAGTGAACCATGAAGTATAAAGGTCTATGCATTAGTTCTGAAGGTATGTTGCTTGTGTTTTAATTTGAATGTGGAAGGGGTGATATCTCTTAGTTAATATATGTGGAGGGTATACTTTGTCAGAGCATAATAAAATTTTCTTTTCTGGAATTATGGGTGTAGCAAGTTATGCTCAATCGAGCTTAGGTCTGTTCAAGCTCCCTTTGAAATTAATCCAAGACTTGTAGAGCTGACTGCATTTAAAATTTTCAGTCTATATCTTGTGTTAATCTTAGCTTTTTCGATATGGGGTGAACTTGAGTTGTTCGCTTGCAGCTCATTTCTTCTTTACATCTCGATCACAGTTGAATTTCTGTTCAATGTAATATCCTTATCTAATTTGTCTTAAAGAGAGAGAAACTATTTAATGCTGAAAATATGTACCACGATTACCTTATGTTGTTCATCTTACGATGCGATATACTACCATTTCATTATGTATCGCTTGATCGATATGGTACATATAGGCTGATAGGTTGTATTTCTTTTTTACTTGACTCATATAGCGTAAGAATATGGATTTTGGAACTAAATAGACATGTAAAGATGAAAGAAAGAAAAAATTCTCAGAAAATTATATTAAATCATGTTCCTATATTGTTTAAAAGTATAGACCTAACATCCTAGTGTTATTGCACGACACATTATACGTGATATACGATATTTATCACGAATTGACAACCTAGCGATTAACTGATTTGTGAAATACACATGATATATTAGTTAATGTTCGTCAAGCTTTTTTTTTAAACGATATTTGAGTTAAGTTTTGTTATCTCATTTTTGTCACTTCAAGGTCAATATTTTAGTAGATAAACATTATAAAAAAAAATTTAATTGAATGTTTAATTAAACCTTCGTAGTCGTATGTGGCCATCATATTATTACTCAAAATCTCCTTTCATGATGATCACAAAGATGTGGACGAACTTATTCAAGCTGTATAAGAATGAACAAGCTCTGTTCAAGCTCTGGTCGTATATTTCAAGGTTGAAACATATGCTCAAGCTAGGCTAATTTTGTTACTTGATCGAGGTTAGTCTAAGCTATCAATATGAATGTGGTATGTTCTCGAAAGGCACATTCGTTTGACATCCCTAAGTGGAATACTCGGGTCAGTATTTGCTGTTGATCAGTAAATTGCTGGATCCTCCTAATTTCAGTAATGATGCATGAGGGCCTCTGGTGGATTGCGTGAAATACTACACAGCTGGCCCACTTGTACCCGTGTGACAACTGAATGATATTTTTCTCTACAGCCAAAGCTATCTCGGAGGCTACTGCTGTACTGAATTACTGAATAGATAGATGTAGAATTTGTAATCAATTATTTCATTTAACTGAAGTGGATATTTTCATTTAATATTCCCTGCAGACTCGTCTGACCATATGTGAAGGGGAGGATGGTACTGAGTCATCAAATGGAGATGTATTGATCTTTCCAGAAATGATCAGATACAGGTCTCTTGTCTGTTCACAGTCCAGTGTTTTCTAGCAATTTGTCAATCATTTACTACAATTTGAATATGCCAAAGTTTAATACAGCTGAAATTCGTTGGTTGCAGGCGGTTGACACACTTTGATGTTGATAATTTTGTTGAAGAAGTGCTTGTGAAGGAGACTGAGTGGCTTCCTGGAGCTGTTGAGACATTAACAGGTTCATATGTTTTTGTATGTGCTCATGGAAGCAGAGATCGGAGGTGTGGTGTCTGTGGACCTGTTCTTGTTAAGAAATTTAAAGAAGAGATAAACCTACGAGGACTTCAGGGTCAAGTGTCTGTCAGCCCCTGCTCACATATTGGCGGTCATAAGTACGCAGGAAATGTTATCGTATTCAGCCCAAATGCTAATGGAGAAGTAACTGGTCACTGGTGAGGATATTCTGTATTAAGTAATTGTGATATTAACTTCTTGAATCCATAGTCTACTTTTTGATGATTTCTTGCAAAGTTTCTTGTGTTGATGAACTATCTGATGAATTGTGCTATGTTGCAATATTGGGTATTGGTGGTTTCTTTTGGTAGGTATGGATATGTTACGCCAGAGGATGTTCCTACGTTGCTTGAGCAGCACATTGGAAAAGGAGAGATTATTAGCCATCTTTGGAGGTATTATATCTTACTGTTATCTTGTGTAAAAATAAAAATCTCAGTACAAATCTTACTGTTATAATGTTTACCTTCTGTAGTGAATCTAGTGATATTATCCCACTGTGATATCTACAGTTATCTTACAAGATCTTTGGTAATGGTATTATCATCTTATTTACTTTCAGATAGGCATGCTATTTTAAATTTTACTCAAATTGTTCTTTATTGCATTATCTGTATGTGCAGTTAGGTTTCATGTGTATTGGGCATGTACTTAAGTAATGCTTTCTATAGGAAAAAGTTTCTATCCATATTGCTGTAAATAATGCAAAAAATTTCTATTCATATTGCTGTAAATGATGTGTTCTAGATCAGCTATAAGAATGTGTTTGATAGTTGACTTTTTGCGTTTTATGCTTTGTTATAGTTTTTGCTTAAATAATGTAGCTGTATTTTATAACCTAGACAATATTTTGGGACTAAGATTAGTCATCTTCATTTGTTATTTTTCACCTCACTACATTTTAAAAGATCAATCTGACGTTCTACTTCCACAGGAAACTTGGAATGGGTTATTTCTGAATTGAAGATAAATACTTAAAAGATATTTAATCATAATAATCTGATAAGTTCCTGAGGAACTCATTTATTTATGGGAAACTGTGGTTACTTCGCTTTTGTTGATCGCCCCAATCTAGTCCCTTTGATGAACTGATTTCCTGCATAATCATGTTTATATTTAAAAGAAAACTTGTCTGCATCCTCAAGTTTATTGTTCAACATAAGTTTAGCTTGCTGACTATTGAAATTATTTTAATATCTCATCAATAATGGATATATGAACAAGGAATTGAAAGATTCTTGTTACACCCTTTTTTGTCAACGTATGTCTTACCATGTTTTTCTAGCTTTTATGTTCAATTCTTGTAAAATATTGCTTGCTGATTTTACTGTTGAATCTTTTTCTTTCTTTTTTTACTGTTGCCTTTCATACTTTTCTATACAATAGCATTTGAGCATACCATATTCAAAGCCCTAATTCCACCTAATGGCCCACAAACTTGGCCCGGAGGCCCATATATAAATTTTGATGAATTACTGGTAAGTCTTCTGATTTGTGAATTTTGCCTTGCCAAGTTATTCAAAACATCATACTAGGATATTGCTTGTTATGCTTGATTTCAACTACAGTTCTAGAAGAAAAAAATTCTGGGATCCAATTGCAGGGGCCAAATGGGTTTATCGGAGGAGGAGCAGAAAAAAGTCCAGGAGCTTAGGTTGCAGATGAATGGTGGAACAGAGCACAAGGTTGCTAATGGAGCCTCAAAAGAAATCGCTGCTGCTGAGAGTGTTGCCAATGGCACATCATCAGCAGCAGGTGGCTGTTGCCAGGGCACCAGAAGCTTCAGTTGTTGCCAGAATGGGCCTTCAGAAGACAAACTTGAGAGCAGTCATACAGATGAGCAGGAGACCGAGAATGTGACAGTAAAGAAGAGCAAAAAAGAGAACAAGGGCAGCGCTCGGAAGATATGTGGAATGCCCACTTGGTACGAGAGCTGGGAACGTGAGGATACCTATGCAGCTCTTGCCGTCGTTGCAGCTGTGGCCTCCGTTGCAGTTGCCTACAGCTGCTATCGGCAGATGAGATGAAATGGCTAGGATGATCAGAATAAATAAACTCTTACAACTTATGCTTGGTTAGGTGTTGAAACTTTATTCCTTTCACGTTGTTTTGGAATGGAGAAAAAGACCATCTGTCTCACAGTGCTGTCATATTTTGTTATATTATAGTTGGTGTGTTCAGAAACGAAAAAATGTGTATTTTGCATCTACGAATGATTATCGTAGTAAATATACAGAATATATGCAAGACAGTATTAGACATATAGCTATGTAATTGAAGGGAGGTTACTTGGAACTACATACTGTTTCGTAATGGATTGGTGGATAAAACTGTTTGTTATTTTGAATGGTTATTTAAATTGATGACAAGAGAAGAGCGGGATTCCAGTCAGCGTGCAACTTGCAGATTATGTATTTTTGTAGAGCGTGTTTTTGGCAACATGAATTTAGCAGGATGTCTTGCTTAAATAGCATTGGAGAGTCTGTTAAGCGTTATCAGAACATCTCTCATCTCTGTGTAATGACATTGGATGTAATAATCCAAAATAGAGTAAACATGAGAGACGTATTGTTTGATAAGCCTTGTGTATTAAAAAAAAAAAAAGTCTGTTGAATCAGGATCGCGCGTGTTAGACCGTACATATGGTCTCTCATTTACTCAAGCCATCCCCTTACTGACCACACCAGCCCCGCAGGAGAGGTGGTAGGCGCCAATGCGACCACACCAGCCCCGCAGGTGGTAGGCGCCAATGCGATGCGGGTCCGTCATATCAGCTTTTAGGAAAATAAAAGTCCGTCGGACCGAGGGGGCGGATTGGATTGCGCGTGTTAGACAGTACATACGGACCTCACACCTCCTTCGTTTTATTTTATTTTTATTTTCGATTTCTTCTTTGAGAATATTTTTATAGGCTTTTTCTAAGGGCACTACACAAATTACTAGGGACTATCACTTACTAGGGAACAGCCCAGGTTTGAGGAACTTTTACTGGGGACGTCCCGAAAATTACTTGGGGCTATCCCACCTCCCAAACCCTATCTTTCATTTCATTTTCATAAAAAATTTCTCTCTCTCCAAAACCCTACTCTCATTCTCCCCAACTCCAATCCAACTCCAATCCAACTCCTAACCCTAGTTTTCTTCTACATTTCTTATGATAAATTAGGTTAGAGCATCTCCAACCCTATTGTGACTTTGGAAAAAAGTTGTTGCCACATAGGAATGACAAATTTTTATTCAAAAGTTCTTCTCCAATACAATTGTCAAGTCAATTGTGAAGCTTATGTGGCAAAAATTAAAGAAGACATTGTGAAGTTGATTGTCTTGTTCTAGACAATGCACTTGACAATGTCTTCTCTTCCATGTCATCAATTATGAATAAAAAATATTAGAAAAAAGAAAGAAGATGAGTAGTTGTCTTAAAAGTTGCCTTGAAAGTTGGAAAAAAATAATTTTTATTGTCTCCTCAATACTTTTGCATTGGAGAGAGTTTTTCTATCTCATTGTCTTTTGAGATATAATTTTGCCACATAAACAAGACATTGTCTTGTGGCTCATGCCACATAGGAGCCACCTAAGACTCACAACACTTAACAAGACAATAGGGTTGGAGATGCTCTTAGAATAATTTTTTGTTTGTCAAAGTATTTTTCGAACTCAGAAAGTCTCAGTTTTTTCGTTTAAACCTAACCCTAGAACACGAAATGGCCGTTCGGCTGCTGCTCGTGGACGTCATCTCTGAGGACTGCCGAAGAACGAGCAGTCGTACTGCCAAAGTGGACTGCCATGTTCCAGGCAGTCCTATTATAAAATAGGACTGCATGAAGCCTGTCAGTCTTTTTATAAAACAGGACTGCCATCTCTTCTGCAGTCCTGAAAGAATGATGGACTGCCAGGAACATGGCAGTCTTTAAGGAAAACTGAAACTCTCTGTCACAGAGTTTTACAAATAGAACTGCCACCCCCCTGGCAGTCCTACACTTAAGTAGGACTGCCAGTACTCTGTCACAGAGACTTATAAATAGGACTGCCAGCACCCTGGCAGTCCTACTTAAGTGTAGGACTGTCAGGGTGCTGGCAGTCCTAATTGATACTTGCTGTAACAGCAAGTTTCAATTACGACTGCCAGCACCCTGACAGTCCTCATTTCGTATAGGACTGCCAGGGGGGTGGCAGTCCTAATTGAAACTCTCTGTGATAGAGAGTTTCAAAACTCTCATCACAGAGACTTACAAATAGGACTGCCACCCCCTGGCAGTCCTAAATTATACGGAGAATGACCATTCTCCTACGTTCTAACACGGAGAATGGCCACCCTCATGCGAAATTAACATTTTTCGTGTTCTAACACGGAGAATAACCATTCTCCTGCATTTTATGGTTAGTTGAAACTTTGAAGGGCCATAACTTTTGACTGGGAGGTCGAAACGAGGTCCGGTTTGTCGTAAAATGAGCGTATTTTCGAGGAGCCCGAGATTAACAGGTTCTCTTTTAGACGGCCTTTCAAAATTTTAGAATCGCAAAAAAATGATGTTTGGACCTCCATTTTAGCACTTTTAAGTTTTCCAAAATAACTATTATTTTCTTTGGGTGGAAAATTAGTATTTTATTTTCTCGTTGTTGTGGTGGTGATTTTCTTCTGATTCTTGGAGAGGCGGCAATGGAGGAGATGGATTTGTTGAGCTCTGTGCTGGGTTTTGTTGGATTCGGAGTTGAAATCTTTGTTGGGATTGTGAGTGGCTATTTTCTCTTCATTTACTTCCAGCCCACTGATGTCAAGGTGCTATTCTAGAAAAATTTGGGAAAAAAATTTGGGCTAGGGTTTAGAATTTTATGACCTAGAAATGTGGAGGAGGAGAAGAAAAGAGTAGAGGGAGAAAGAGTAGAGGAAGAGGAAGAGGAAGAGAGGAAATGAAATGAATTTGGTATTTATACCATTCTTTGGGCTAGTTCCAAGTAAAAAAAAAATGATGGCAAACTTGTAATATTTTTGAACATTTTTGGGATAGCCTCTAGTAATTTGTGTGGTGCCCTTAGAAAAAGCCTTTATATATTCATCAAATATAAAAATAGATTTTGTCAAACAAAATAATTTCAGAAAATTTGTAGCGTAACCGAAGATTCCCTTATGTGTTTATTTCACTGTATTTATTCCTTTTTTAAAAGACAATTTATAAGGGCACATAACAATTTGATCAGGGCTAGCCAGGATTAGGGTTAGCCAATGTTTGAGGAGATTTTATTCGGACTATCCAAATATTCCACTCAGGGGGCTGTCCAAATCCCCCCCCCCCCCCCAAACCCCAAAAATCAATCTCATTTCTAAATTTCACTCTCTCTCTTCACAAACCTTAGCTTTCTTCTTCTTCTCCACTATTTCCATTCTCACATCTCCATCAAAACCCTAGTTTTCTTCTCATCATCTTTTCTTCTTCTCCACCATTTCCATCATCACCATCTCCATCAAAACCATATTTCCTTCTCTTTCTCAATTTCGATAGCACCAAAAAATTAAATAAACCCTAAAATGCATGAAAATAAAGCTTAAATACTTCTTTACTCACAAAAAATGCATGAAAATAAACCCTAAAATGCATATTTCACTCTATTATCAAGATTGAAATAAACCCTAACATGTTTTTTTCATTCGAGAATTTTGATTTTAGGACTGCCAGAAATTATGGCAGTCCTGAAAGGAACTTGCTGTACAGCAAGTATCTTTCAGGACTGTCTCAATTTCTGGCAGTTCTCAATATGTCTAGGACTGCCAGAACTTGTAACAGTCCTGCTGTAGAGCATGTCCCTTTCAGAACTGTCACAATTCCTGGCAGTCCTAGAAGTACTTAGGACTGCCAGCAATTGTGGCAGTCCTATTGTACATCGAGTCTATTTCAAGACTGCCACAATTTCTGGCAGTCCTCAATACTTCTAGGACTGTCAAAAATTGTGGCAGTCCTGATATGAACCTAATTCTTCTACAACTAGGGTTTCTTCCATAGTTTTCTTCTACAACTAGAATTTCATGCATAATTCTTCTATTAATAAAGAAAAATTGGTTAATAGACTAATATATTAATAGATTTGATATATTTGATAACCCAATTTCTTTTACAACTAGGATTTCATCCATAATGTCCAAACAAGGAGAAGAAAAATAAAGTAGGTTTGGAGAAAGAGATCTGAGAAATTAGAAGAGAGCAAAAAATTAAAATAAACTAGGTTTGCAAAAATTGATGTTCTTGTTGTTCTTTTTTTCTTCTTCTTCTTCTTGTGAGGAAAGAGATGAGAGCAAAAAAAAATAAAAAGTTGACTTATATACTCACATGTTGACTAGTCCTGAGTAATTTTTTTAATGACAAATTTGTAAATAAATCAAAATTTGCTTTTGGCTAGCCCTAATCAACTTCTTATGTGCCCTTATAAATTGCCTTTTAAAACTGCGAGAGTTCAAGTAACTAGACGGGCTCATGTCTTGCTCTCTCCTCCTCCATCGGCAAATAACCGGATCCAATCTATTCATTCCCAAATCTCAAAAGTTGTTCCTCCGCCTCCTCCAACGTGGCTATTCCTCCACCTCCATCGATGCCTCGGCGGTGTTCGGATTCGGCCGCGCCGAGGTGGGCCGGTCGCCGCTGGCCGGCACCGTGGCTGGCTACAACCGCCACCTCTTCCTCCGCTGCAGTTCCCCCGGCGTCTGGCCCTCCCGCGTCGATTCCGCCGAGTGGGACCCCCTCCCCGGCCTCCTCTCCGCCGCCCTCAAGTCCCGGACGGAGCATCTCACCAAACGGGTTAGATTATAAAGAATTTTCTCACTTTGTTTACTCTAACATTTTTGCGTCGGCTTCGTCTCGTTTTCGTCGGACACGCGTTGGACGTGGCACAGACACGTCAAGGCTTCAGCGTAATGTATAATGATCGAAATTCCACTCGTTTCCCGTATTGTTTAACATGATCCCCCAATTCAATTTTGCCACAAGTTTGATCATTCCACAGAGTTCAAAGAACACCCCCTATCCTGAACTACTCGGGTTGCCATCCGATTCTAATTAGGAAAGTGGTACGTCTCTTGAAATTGGAGGATAAGAGGAGAAATTATTCGGTGGGACGGGCTCACCACGTGGCTGTTGTTTGGCAATTGTTTGATTAGTTCCACCTTTGGCTTTTATTATTACCATGTGTCATTATACCATTCACCATCCCTTAGAAGCCAGAAACTCCTAGAAGGTCAACGAATCTCAGTAAGAACCTCGATTCGGCGGTTCTTACTTGGGAGCTCATTGGGAACTCGCTTCTCCGATGACAGAAGCTCGTTTCTCCGGCGACGAGAACGCATTTTTCCGATTACATGAGCGTTTCCCATAATATGACCATAATTTTAAAAAATGACATAAATTTTGGGAAGAAAGCTACAAGATTTTTACTATACGTTTATCAAAGAACCAAGAAACTAAAGATTGTTTACCTTGACATCATAAAAAAAATCAACTTGCGAATGATCTCTCTGTAACTTTGAATTAAACTTGATAAATTCTAATAAATATTAAGTTATTTATAAGTTTTGATAACAATAATTAATAAACATATTTTTTTTTTTATTAGCGGACGCTCCCATCACGCTCCCAACTTTAGACTCTTCTAGGTAGTAACATTCCCCCGCTTCCGCTCCCGCCCCCGCTTCCGTCCCGCTTCTGGCTTCTAAGCACCATCCACCACTGCCACGTGGTGAGCCCGTCCCACTGAATAATTTCTCGATAACGAGGCCATTGGATCGTGGGAAGGAATGTTGCACGAGTAAGGACACAATATAGATACGAAAACGAACAATTTCAAAAATTTAGGCCCCGTTTGGTTCTGTTTTTTAAAGCTATTTTTGGAGTTTAAACATCAAACTCCTAAAGAAATGCGTTTGGCTCTCTGTTTTCAGAATCCACTTTCCCAAATTTTTTTTTCTGAGATGAGTGTTTAAACTCAACTTTCGAAAAACAGCTCAGAGCTGTTTTCTCAAAGCAATTTTCACAAAGTTTTGTGGGCCCCACCCCTCCCAAAGCCCCCAACTCCCTTCTCTCTCCTCATTTTTTCCCAATTCTCTTCTCTCTCTCTTTCTTCCTCCACAGAAAAGCTCCCTCCAGGACACCACCTCCACCGCCTCTCCCACCATTCAGATCCGGCTCCACCGCCTCTCTGCGTGGGATGGATGACGCCTCCACCGCGTCTCGGCGTGGGATAGACGAAGCCTCCACCGCCTCTCGTCTCCTCCCGCCCCGAGCTCGGGCCGCCTGGAGCTCGGCTCCTCCCCCCTCGAGCTTGGGCCGCCTCGAGCTCGGCCGCCACACGCTCTGCTCCTCCCGCCTCGAGCTCGAGCCGCCACGCGGTTGGATCTTCCCGCCTCGAGCTCGGGCCGCCACGCGGTCGGATTCTCCCGCCTCGAGCTCAGGCCCCCTCGAGCTCAGCTCCTCCTGGACACAGAAATAATTTGCTGGACACATAATAATTGCTGGACACAGAAAAAATGTCAGATATGGTGGACACAAAAAATATCTGTGGTGGACACGAAAAAGATATCTAGTGGACACGTGTGTCAGATACAAAAATTTGTTAGTTGCAATTGGACACAGAACAGTGCGAACACAGTTAAAAAATAGTTTTCTAAAAATATTTTAACAAACATAATTTTTATTTTTTTTATTTTTAAAATCACTTTCCAGATGAAAGTAACCAAACGCAAAACAAAAAAAATTTCACTCAGAAAATAACTTTATAACTCATTTTCAGAAAATTGTTTTCAGAACAAATTTTCAGAAAGCCTATCCAAACGGACCCTTATTTTTCCTTCTCTATCCAAGCTCCATAGCTTTTACTGCCCCCATCATGTAAAAGTAGGTTTTAGGCAGTTATCGAACTCGAAATGGTCGATGAATTAGGATGCACGGTGAAAGAAACTGTCGGGATTTAGACTGAAGTAATGAGAAATTATTGCATTTACTGAGCATAGGCCAGCTTAAGCTTGCATCCATAATACTGCAGTGACATGTTTTTGAAAGAGGGATAGTACGTATACTAAAGGAAGGATCTTAAAAGGGATTTGTTAAGTAACACTTCTTGACTCGATATAGAGAAACAAAGTATGGGAGTTAGACTTGCTAGAAGATAGGAAGTCCATAGGATGCAATTGGGTGTTGAAGAAATTTCGGGCCAATGGGTCTATTGATAAGGGTATGATTAATTAACCAGAAAACATGTATAGTTTATCGGGAGACATATTCTCCGATGGCTTAAGTTTGCATCTATCCAGGATGATCTTAGCAGTTGTTGCATATCTTGATTTGATTGCATTCCTCAACAAAGAGTTGAAGGAAGTAATATATATATATATATATATATATATATATATATATATATATATATATATATGAGACAACCTGATAGATTTCAGGCAGGACAAGAAGACAAGGTATATAAATTGAGGAAGTCTTTATAATATGGTTTAAAATAGACATCTAGACAATGGTATCTCAATTTTCACAATCCTGTTACCCAACTTGGTTTCGTTGCAAACAAATTGGATAGATGTGTATATATCATGAAGAGTGGGAGCAATGTTTCAAACTTTCAATATTGTCTTTATATGTGGATGATATTTTGTTTGCCGGAAATAACATAGAAATGTTGAACAAGATAAAATCAGCACTTAGAAGTGAATTTTTGAGGCTTTTGAGAGGTACTCTATGTTCTTGGTATACAGAATCACAGATCCTTTGCGATAGAAAGTCTAGAATTTTGAGTTTAAACTAAGAAAAATATTTGTATACAGTACTTAGAAGATTTGGGATACAAAATTACAATCTGACACATACGTGAGGAATAATGTCCCAGAGAGGAGCAGAAACTGCTTAGTGTCATATGCTCAAGTTGTTGGAAGCTTAATGTATGCAATGTCGTGTACCAGTGTTCTAAATTTCGGCCTAGGCGCTAGGCGGCCACCGGCCACACCGGAAACCCCCTAGGCGGCGGTCCTAGGTGGGTTCCGGCCTAGGCGATTTGAGATTTAGAAAATTTCAAAAAAATTCAAAATTTTCAGGATTTGAAATTTCAAAAAATTTCACATGAAATTAAAAAAAAAAAAACTTACCAGGATGTTGCTGCCTTTGCTGACGTTGTTGCCGTTTTCGACGTTGCTGACGTTGCTGTTCCTGCTGCTGCCGTTATGCTCCTCCTGTTGCTGCTGCTGTTGTTGTGTGGAGAGGAGAGGAGAGGAAGAGATAGAGAGGAGAGGAAGAGATAGAGAGGAGAGGAGAGGAGGCCTGTTGTGGTTGTGTGGAGGAGAAGGAGAGATGGAGAGGAGAAGGAGAGATGCAGAGCAGAGGAGAGGAGAGGAGGAGAGATGCAGAGGAGAGGAGAGGAGAGGAGGGCTGGACTGGAGTCTGGAGATGCTCTCTCTCTCCTGTCCCCCCTTTTTATTAGGTTTTAGGTTATATATATATATATATATATATATATATATATATATATATATATATATAAGGGAAAAGAATCCTTCCTACAGGATTCAAACACTTAACCTCTAAACCATACCCATTGTTTAGGCTCAGCCCAATGGCCACAAGCCCTCATAAACTTTAGTGTTAGAGAGTGACACATATAATATATTTATGTACTAGCTTTGTAAAAATTAAAAAATCAGTTCGCCGCCTAGGCGGCCCTCCGGCGCACCGCTTCCGCCTAGCGAAATTTATAACATTGTCGTGTACTAGACCAAACTTGGTGTATCCAGTAGTCCAGTTAGTAGATACCAGAATAATCCTTGTCCAACACATTCTGAGGCTATTTAGAGGATTATAAAGTATCTGTGCACGAGTAGTTAGTTTATAAAGCAGACTCGCTTGAGGTTCTTGGTTAGTCCGATGCTTAGTTCGAGGAGACAAAGGCGATGGAAAGTCCACTTCAGGACATTTGATCATTTTTTGTGGTACGACTTTTTCTTGGTGTAGCAAGAAACAGACTTTGCAGCTAGATACACACAGGAAGCTGGGTACATAGCCTTTAGTATGGTTGCTACTCATGTAGTCTGGGTCAGATGGTTTCTAGCAGACTTGAATCTCAATATGTTGGATGAACCAATTGAGATTTACTGCCCCAACACGGAAAAAGTGGGTTTTAAGCAGTAATTGAATTTGAAATGGTAATCAAATTCTGTTCAATGTAATATCCTTATCTAATATTTGTCTCAAAGCTAAACTATTTAATACTGAAAAGGCGTACCACGATTGCCCTATGTTGTTTATCTTATGATACGATATACTAGCATTTCATTACGTATCGGTTGATCGATACGATACATATAAGCTGATAGGTTGTATTTTTTTTTTACTTGAGTCATATAGTGCATACTTAAGAATATGGATTTTGGAACTAGATAGACATGTAAAGATGAAAGAAAGAAAAAATCTGAAAAAATATTTTTAAGGCACATTCCTGTGACATCCCTAAGTGGAATACTCGGGTCAGTATTTGCTGTTAAGCAGTAAATTGCTGGATCCTCCCAATTTCAGTAATGATGCATGAGAGCCTGCGGTGGATTGCGTGAGATACTACACTGCTGGCCCACTTGTACCCATATGACAGATGAATGATATTTTTCTCTACAGCCACTCAGCCAGTGAGCCAAAGCTATCTCAGAGGCTACTGCTGTACTGAATTACTGAATGGATAGATCTAGATCTGTAATCAAGTATTTCATTTAACTGAAGTGGATCTTTCCATTTAATATTCTCTGCAGACTCGTCTGACCATATGCGAAGGAGAGGATGGTACTGAGTCATCAAATGGAGATGTATTGATCTTTCCAGAAATGACCAGATACAGGTCTTTTGTCTGTTCACAGTCCAGTGTTTTCTAGCAATTTGTCAATCATTTACTACAATTTGAATATGTCAAAGTTGAATGCAGCTGAACTTCGTTGGTTGCAGGCATTAGACACACTTTGATGTTGATAATTTTGTTGAAGAAGTGCTTGTGAAGGAGACTGAGTGGCTTCCTGGAGCTGTTGAGACATTAACAGGTTCATATGTTTTTGTATGTGCTCATGGAAGCAGAGATCGGAGGTGTGGTGTCTGTGGACCTGTTCTTGTTAAGAAATTTAAAGAAGAGATAAACCTACGAGGACTTCAGGGTCAAGTGTCTGTCAGCCCCTGCTCACATATTGGCGGTCATAAGTACGCAGGAAATGTTATCGTATTCAGCCCAAATGCTAATGGAGAAGTAACAGGTCACTGGTGAGAATATTCTGTATTAAGTAATTCTGATATTAACTTCTTGAATCCATAGTCTACTTTTTGATGATTTCTTGCAAAGTTTCTTGTGTTGATGAACTATCTGATGAATTGCACTATGTTGCAATATTGGGTATTGGTGGTTTCTTTTGGTAGGTATGGATATGTTACGCCAGAGGATGTTCCTACATTGCTTGATCAGCACATTGGAAAAGGAGAGATTATTAGCCATCTTTGGAGGTATTATATCTTACTGTTATCTTGTGTGAAAATAAAAATCTCAGTACAAAATCTTACTGTTATAATGTTTACCTTCTGTAGTGAATCTAGTGATATTATCTCACTGTGATATCTATAGTTATCTTACAAGATCTGTGGTAATGGTATTATTACTAAGGGTTCATCTGATTTACTTTCAGATAGGCATGCTATTATAAATTTTACTCAAATTATTCTTTATTGCATTATCTGTCCATGCAGTTAGGTTTCATGTGTATTGGGCATGTGCTTAAGTAATGCTTTCTATAGGAAAAAGTTTCTATCCATATTGCTGTAAATACTGCAAAAAGTTTATATTCATATTGCTGCAAATGAAGTGTTCTAGATCAGAAATAAGAATGTCTTTGGTAGTTGACTTGTGGTGTTTTATGCTTTGTTATAGTTTTTGCTCAAATAATATTGCTGTATTTGATAACCTAGACAATACTTTGGGACTAACTTGAATCATCTTCATTTGTTATTTTTCACCTCACTACATTTTAAAGGGTCAACCTGACATCCTACTTCCACAGAAAACTTGGAATAGGTTAGTTGTGCAATGAAGATAAATACTTAAAAGATATTTAATCATAACTAGTAACTTGCACATGCAAATGCACGTGCGAAAAGAATGTAAAAATAAATAAATATAAATTTATTATAAAAAATTATCAAACTTAGGATTTGAACTCAAGCAACCAAGAAAAATACCTCCTACCTTAACCACTTGAGTTAGACTATTTAGTTGTAAATAGATCTTATTAGATAGTTAAATACTTAGTTAATTTTTAAAATAATAATAATTAGTGGAGTATTTAGGTAGTTATTTATTATTATTTTTTAAATTTTATTTAAATGGTCCATGATATTCATACGGCTTAGACGGCTCACTTTTTAGCCGTTTTGAAGCCTCTTTATATAGTAGAAGATAATCTGATAAGTTCCTGAGGAATTCATTTATTTATGGGAAACTGTGGTACTTTGGTTTTGTTGATCGCCCCAATCTAAGCCCCTTTGATGAACTGATTTCCTGCATAATTGTGTTTATCTTTAAAAGAATAGCTTGCCTGCATCCTCAAGTTTATTGTTCAACATAAGTTTAGCTTGCCTACTAATGAAATTATTTTAATATCATATCAATAATGGATATATGGACAAGGAATTGAAAGATTCAGGTTACACTCTTGTTTGTCAATGTATGTCTTACCCACGTTTTTCTAGCTTATTTGTTCTCCTATGGGGTTGAATTTTTTTTTCTTTTTCTGTTTACTGTTCCCTTTCATACTTGTCTGTACAAAAGCATTTGAGCGTAACATATTCAAAGTCCTAATTTCTGTTCAACACAAATCTCTAGAACCACAGCCCGAAGGCCCGCACCCGCACCCACAGGCTGCCCTCATGTTAGTTCCCCACCACATGGGAATTAACAAGCTTCCCCCATTGCTCGAACCCGCAACCTATATGGGGATGCCTCCTTAACCACTTGGCTAGAGGAGTTTGCCATATATATATATATATATATATATATATATATATATATTTTTTTTTTTTTCCATATATATATATATATATATATATATATATATATATATATATATATATATATATATGCCATTGGCTGATATTCCTACCTAAGCCATGTATATGTGGACGAATAGGAATGGACTCCTACATGACATGTGTACTAGTTGTGCACTATATATTGATGAATTACTGGTAAATCTTCTTATTTATGGACTTTGCCTTGCCAAGTTATTTAAAACATCATACTAGGATATTGCTATTATGCTCGTTTTTAACTACGGTTAGTTCTAAAATAAAATATTTTCGGGTTCACACTTGCAGGGGCCAGATGGGTTTATCGGAGGAGGAGCAGAAGAAAGCCCAGGAGCATAGGTTGCAGATGAATGGTGGAACATAGCGCAAGATTGCTAACGGAGCCTCAAAAGAAATCGCTGCTGCTGTGAGTGTTGCCAATGGCACATCATCAGCAGCAGAAGCTTCAGTTGCTGCCAGAATGGGCCTTCAGAAGACTAAACTTGAGAGCAGTCGTGCAGATGTCTTGCTTAAATAGCTTTGGAGAGGCTGTTTAAGCTATCAGAACATCTGTGTGTATATTTCCTTTTTATGTATATTTTTTATATTTTAGCGGGAAAGACACCCCTTCGTCTTACTATATAAAAATAGTAATTAATTCTTCCTCAGATCTACAGTTGGAATTATTACAAATTTTGGCCCATAGATAAATTTTGATGAATTACTGACAAGTCTTATGATTTATAAAGTTTGACTATTGGAGAGAGGCTTTTAAGCAATCATAACATTTACCGAATTCGAGTGACTCTTGTGGTTGGTTGTCGAGGATATGTATAAGATCCTAACTTGGTGGCGAAAGGTCAGTGGATCGAGCCATTGGGGTGTATTATTCCTTTCATTTATAAAAATTGTAGGAGTTGGGGGCAGTGGACCCAAAATGCATACAATGCAGCATGCACAGTCTCGTACGTAACGTCGGACGTTTTAAAAAAAACTATCATAACATTTTTACTATGATCAAGAGGCTTGAAAATGGTTGTATATGTCGTATGTATACCCTCATGTAATTAAGGGAAAATAAATCTAACTAGCACCGTATGCATATACCTCACCTAAAAAAATTAAAATTTTCAATTTTTTTAACTAACTGAATATTTGCCTTAATTTTAAGATAATCTATTGGGGTACTACAAAAGTTACTCGGGAATATCCCAGTATTGGAACTAGTCCAGTTTTGAAAAACTTACTCATGGTTGTCAATAACTTACTAAGGGCTGCCTCCTCCCCAATCCCAAACATTCTAACTTTTACTCTCTCCCTCTCTCTCTCTCTCTCTCTCTCTCTCTCTCTTCAAAGTCCTATCCTTGTTTCTAACTTTCTATCACTTCATAACCCTAAACTTCTTCTTTCTCCCCCTATTCAATTCTAGGAATCAATCAATCCTAAATTTTATATTGTTTGTAGTAACTAAAATTTGGTTTGGGATTTATTTTGGACGGATTTTCGAAGTTTCGAGCCCATTTTAGGGTTTCGAACATCGAAATTCCGTTGACAGCCGCGATGGTGACGAAGCAAGACTGTAGAATTTTTTGACAATCATGTATATCTTACATATGCTGATTTGAAAAGGAAAAAAAAAAATCAAACTAGGACTTTTTTGACAGTCTTGTCTATATATATGACTATCAAAATTACTAACAGCCCTATGAAACAACAAGTTCTGAGTTGGAGACTGACATTCCTGACCAATCAGGACCGTAAATTCTTTTACATTCTTGGATGCAGTCAGGACTGTAGAAAATTTCTACAATCTTGACATATCCAGGACTGTCAAAAATTTCTACTGTCATGCTTCTTCCCGTCGCGACTGTGAGTGGATTTTCGAAGTTCGAAACCCTAAAATTGGTTCCAAACTTCGACAATCTGTCCAAAATGAATCCTAAACCAAATTTAGTTATTTAAAATTTAGGCATGAACATAATTGAAAATAAATATTTTACATTTGGAAGAGGAAGGGAAAAAGAAGATAAAAAACATAAAAACAAAAACCAAAAAAAATGGACTTTTATACTGTGTAGTGAACAATTCCTAACAATATTTTTGAATCACAAATTTGTAAATAAAATTTTTTGGACAGCCCTTTGAAGTGTTTTTTTTAATAAATACTATTTTAAACCCCTCTTTTCATAGAAACTATATCAAGAAGCTATCCCTAAAGAAAGCACCGTCTCTTCCTTACTCGAGACCCTAAATTCGTCTTCCTCTCACCATCCATGAACCCTCCAATGGCGAGTAGAGCAGTGAGCGGCTACTGCCCTCCTCTCTACAGCTTTCTCTCCTTCCGACTGCTGCATCTCCGTCCTTCTCCCCCGAGAGGAAGCCTCAGATTCTCCAATCCCGTGCGGAGGTTCCGGCCGCCCGGTCCCATCTCCAGGTACGACGGAGCTCGCTGCGTCCACAGCCTCGTCGACTCCGTCATGGAGGAGCTGCAGGCGATTCGTTCCAGCCGGCGACTCCGCGCCTCCAACAAGTATTCAATTTTCGCCTCTTGAACTCTTTTTTTTTTTTTTTTTTTTTTTATATTTTGATTTTGATGTGAATCAATGAGCTGTTGCTTATTTTCTTCTATTTGGACTGCATATACTAAAAAGTTTCAAACTTTCCGTTAACGGAGTTAGGGTTCCATCCTGGACTAGAAAATGTGCCATATTTCATAATTCAATTTAGGTTTACTTCTTCATGGTAATTTTGCTTAAACATAACTTTACTTGGAATGTTGAATGAAGAATTGGGAACTTTTTAAGTTGTCGGTGTTTTTTTTCTGAAATTTGGTGCAAGTGCAAACTTTAGCGGCAAAAAAAGTCATTAGCTTGGGAAACAATTATGCAGAGTAGAGCTAGAACAAGAGAAAGGAAATATGTTGGCATGACATGTATACAGTATTATAAGAGAAATCAATCAAACCACGCATACATAAGATGTGGAAGTTAGATAGTAGACATTTTAGTACTAGTGGAAGCTATTTCACGACCAATAAGTGTAGCATCTAATGGGCTTATGGAGAACATACTAGGCATGCATGAAAAGAGAACTGGGTTGCATTGTACTGGAGGGTCATCAAAGGAGGAAATAACCTAGCATAAGGTGGCATTATGAGAATTGGAAGTAATGGCATTTATTTAGATATTAGGAGTCGAGAGAGAATTCATGTGTTGTTCGCAAATCGTGCTAGGATATAATTTATGAAAATGCACTTGTGTTTCATAGATTTTGGATCATAATTAGTCAGTTCGGTGTGGTACATAACAATGTCGGAACTCAGAATATGCTGAATGAACTATCCAGACTATCCACCTTGCTTAAAGTTAATAGTCATCTTTTAAATGATTCTCAAATAAAGGATACTGATGGAGAACTTTAAGATGGCTGGGGAGCAAAATGATATAGAATGAAAGGTGTATATACGTGGAATAATGGAGGTATATTTGATCAGTGAAATGGGAAAGAACCATTGAGGTGGTTGTTTGGACTCATGCAATACGAATTTAACGAGTAGTGGTTTAAGAGGATCTCATCGGACGAACCTTCTAGATTTAAGGAAAAGGCTAAAGTTAGTCTGGATTTAGACAGCAACATATGTATTATTTTAGGTGCTAGTTTATGGAGGATATGGCCCTTATTAGAGCTGAATGGAGTAAAAGGATTTTATGTTGTAAAATCTAAAATAGTTGGATTGAGTTGTTTGTTGATATTTTTCTTCTTTCTCTTGTTTTGAATATATTGAATACATGGTTTATGTTAGTGGTCGAAGATGTAGATAGGTGGGAGGGGACTAAAGATTACCTAGATGGATGGAAGGACTAACATCCTACAATTATCTGGCCAATGGTCATATATAAAATAAACTGTGGGTTAGTCTTTTTGATATACCCTTTATATTGGCCACTTATATAACGGAAATATGGAATACCGTTGGAAATTTTCTGCTCTGTTATTATGTGTCATTTAAGGCGTAAGCTAACATCTGCAAGTAATTTGTTTGGTACCGTTTATTTCCATGATTCATTCATTGTGATGGTAAGTCAGAAAATTCTACACCTTGATGCATTAGCGTAATGAAGTTTGTCTCGATCTACATATCCTGAAATTTGCTCTCGTGATTCAGTATTATGCAGCTTAAGAATTTATAGACTCTGGTCAGCTGCTGATAGTTGTATATTTCTTGGTGCAAGTCCAATTTTTAGTTGCAGTATTTTAACTTGCAGCTATTTAAACATTACTCAATTTTTTCTTTCTTAAGCATAAATATTAATACTAGAGCATGTTGCTGGTTTACGATTGCAGAATAGGCATGTCTACGAGTAAGGAGTTGCTTGAAGTTAAACTAGAAAAAAGGGTTCTTCAGAAAGGGTTATTGCTTGAGTTTCGGAAAGATACACAAAAGTTGTTACTAGCAGTTACCCAAAAACCAGACGGAAAGAAAAATTGGATGGTCTATGATCAGGTCTTAATATAAACAACTATATTGGCTTATGTAATTGGTTGCTTGATTTACATTTGATTTTAAATCATTGTGCATGTAGTGTTGTTTCCTGGTACTCTGCCTGATTGTTTTTCTCCGTTTTCTCTTTATTTTCTCAAAGTAGAATGGGACTGTGTCATCTATAAAGCCCCAGCAAGTTACTTATATAGTACCTGGTATTGAAGATTTTGACCATGCAGATATTTCTGGATTTATTCATAAAGCTCAGGACCTTTTGGTAAGAAACAGTATTTGATTATTTAATCTTGTTTGTATCTAAGTATCTTGTAATTCTTTGTTTATGTTTTTCCAAAGGATCCAACAATTCTCGAATGTGCTTGGGGTGAACTTCTGGAAAAAAGTAAACCCGTGACTGCTGAGGGATTAGCAGAGGTACAATTTTCTTGGACTATATTTTCCATATTATGTTACAGAGGACATGCCCCTTAACTAAGCTGAAAGGAAGAAAAGGATTCAAACATACAACCCCAAATTTTGAGATAAATTTGTTTTTGTTGTTGTTAAAGTCTTCCATATTATACCTTGGATTAATTTAAATATGATAATGATTTTTGCATCAGATTATATATGGTAGTAGGGATCCTCTTGAAAGCTATTGTGCCCACCTCTTGCTGTCAAAGGATGAAATATACTTTACTGAGGTTGAGTCCAAAGGATCTTGTAGCACATATGAGCCTCGACCTGTATCCCAGGTATACTTTTTTAGTATCTATTATGTGGCCATGTTTTAATCGGTTGAATGTGAAGTATTTTGCAGTACATATGTGCCTCAGCCTGTAATCCAGGTATAGTTCTTGATCTGTTGCCATCATATTTAGTGAGGTTGACTGCAAAGGATTTTGCATTACATGTGAGCCCCCAACATGTAGTTCTTTAACATCCATTGTGCTGTCAATTATGATATGCATGAAAATGTCACATGTTCTACTTTTATAACTCTGCCGTCAGTTTTTTTTCCCTTCCATGTTTTGAGAAAATTTTCTGCACTTCAATAGTCAGTTATCTATCCCTTCACTAAATAACTTATGTTTCTCTTGTGGCACTAGGTAGAGGAGCTTCTACACAGAAAATGTCTTAAGGAGGCATCTGAAAAGGAGCTTGAAGAATTTATCCAGTTATTGATGTCCACAAAGGCATTGCCTTTATGCTCCAAGCCTCCTAGAAGTTCATGGATGACAAGAGAAAATGTCCACCAATGGATTGAATCTCTTGAAGCTTATGCCATAGATGCATGCAAGAATGATGAACAAAAGAGAACCGCTGGGAAAGTAATTAGTCTTACTCCAATGATATTACTTTGATTTAGCCATATAAAATTTCTTATATGATATCATGTGGTGGTAGTTATTGCAGCTGAGTTATGTCAGTTAACCATTCTTTAAGTCTTAAGTACTGGCCATGTGAATTGGGATGGAGTGTGTTGCATATAGAGCCTCAGCTTAAGCTCTCTCTTTTTTGTATGTTTTGCACATTGTTCATGATTTCTCTTGTTTCTGTGCCTATCCTATTAAATATGTCTATCTTTATAAACCGAACCCTCCCTTCCCCCCTTCTGTGCACGTGCGCGCGCGCACACACACAAACACGCACACACACACATGTGCGCACACATCCTGCAAAAAGAACACACACAAACACGCACCCTGACGGGAGGAAAAAAAGAGGAGATAAATTAAAATGAATAAATAAATTATGCATCCAAGTGTCTTCTCTCTTGATTATTTTGTTGTAAAAAAAGAACTCGATATTTGATGTCTCATTCTCGTTGCTTATATTTTCAGAAAACCTTTCTGATAACTCTGATATTAATATTGTTCTTGGTTTGGCTGGCATTCTCATAGATACTTAAGGCAATGGGACTATCAAAGACGTCATCTGCTGCGGTGAACCTCCTGATAAATATTGGATATTTCCCTGTGCATGTTAATCTTGACCTCTTAAAGTTTAACATCCGTACTAACCATAGCGATGATGTTCTGTTGGCTGCTGAAAACCTTTTGACACTATCTTCTGATCCAGATGAGGTACAATACCAAACATATACAATTTCTTTACGAATCCTTTCCAGTAAATAGTTCATTCTCAGTTAACTGCCTTTCAGGTAGTCAGGAAAGATCTTACATTTTTGAAAGTTTATGCAATTGATGTTGATGAAGCAGATGAGGTAGGATGAGATTGTAAATGTATATGATTTTCCTGTAGAAGTTAATAATTTTGTGAACCAAAGCTTCTTTGAATTCCCCCCCCCCCCCCCCCCCCCCCCCATGGGAGACTTCTGCATGAGATTCAAAAATCCTATTGGTGATGCAGCTTGATGATGCATTGAGTGCAGTGAGACTGCCAGATGGTAGAATAAGAGTTTGGATACATGTTGCTGATCCTACGCACTTGGTTAAACCTCGCTGTATCATTGATAGGTTATTCGTCTTTCATCCTTTAGAGTATCTGATCAATAAACTACTTTTCATGCGATTTCGAACAATTTATTTTTGTGTTATATAGGGAGGCTTTGCGAAGAGGAACCTCTGTCTTCTTGCCCACAGCTACATATCCGATGTTCCCTGAAAAACTTGCCATGGAGGGTATGAGCTTGCAACAAGGAAAGCTTTGCAAAGCTCTCAGTGTATCTGTCACGCTGCACCAAGATGGAAGGTAACTTGTAAATATTTGTTTGCTTCTGTCTATGTGGAGATGTATCTTTGGCTTCAATGAAAGTAATTAATTATTCATTAAGGACAATTTACACGCTTTTGGTATTTGTAGCATTGCAGAGTACACCATAGACAACTCTCTCATTAGACCGACCTACATGTTGACATATGAAAGTGCATCTGAATTACTTCACTTGAACCTCGAAGAGGAGGTTGAATTGAGAATTCTGGCTGAAGCTGCTTCCCTTCGTTTACAATGGCGTCGTAACCAGGTTGCATTGTAGCCCATGTTTTTAATCTTTCATGCCTTTTTATTATCAAAAGACATCACTATTTTACAGCCATAAGTTTTTTCATCCTGTGCATGCATTTCTTGTTGTTTACGTTTTGTTGGTTGCTTATGGACAAGTAACAGCCTGTCTCGAAGGAAAAATGTAGTGAAAGAGACAATTTGACCTGTGTGTTATGGCATTCACTTCTTGAGAAACTGGTCTTCTATGAAGTCTTTGTGAAACTGGCTGGCCTGATGAAATAACTTCTGTTTCTTGTGACTGTTTTGTTCTAGGCTATGCTGCACGGATAAACCTTGGGAGGACTGTATCCATTCCCGTATCCGTGTCCGACACATATTAGATATGATACTTCCTTTATACTCCTATTAGACATGGCTCACTAATGTCTAGGCTCCAAAGGGACCCAAACATAGTTGACGGTGATTTTTGCATGTTCATGATCGTACCAAATATAATTGAGATATGAGAAAGTAACATTTTTTGCATTGAATCCTTTCTAGAACTTTTTGTAACCTAGTTATTATCCAAAACATGCTTAGGTATAGATGATACTAAACTATAATGTACAGAATGTGTTCATGCACATGTATACCATATCCATGCCGTACCCATATCCCATATTTATCTAAAAATGCTGTTTTCCGAATCCATATCGTGTCAGTGTTCATGCAACCTAGGTTCAAGGTCAGCCTCAGCAGTCAAGAGGTTAGTTCTTGGAAGGAAAGAAAAGTTGCTAGTCAGTGTTATCCATCAACCCATCCAGAGTTAGGTAAATCTCTCAACCCCCAGCAATTTGGGTAACTGTGTAATGCGAGTTTCTTTCCAAATCGCGGAGCATTTCGGTTCCAGAACACAAAATATAGCGTTTCCAAAATTTCAAAACCCAAGCCACTCAAACTCTGTCACACACTTTTGGTTGATTTGATTATAAAAGGGGCATGATTCGACACCATTAATGAATTAAAACTGATTCTTCCACACGATTTCCAAGTTGTAGCAATCAAGAGCCTACCTTCACCATAAGTCAAGGAAAGTTACTTCTGGAAGCATGTTTTCTTCCACAAAGCTCTCCGAAGAATCATACTCCCACCGTCTCCGTTCCATACCAAGCAGCGTACTATATCTCATTGTTGTTCGATAGCAATCCACATGTTAGGAAACCTTGATCCAAGTCCTTCCATGAAACATGGTAAGCGAACGTAATTTGAAGGCGAGAAAGATCGACATAAGGACTAACAATTTCTAGGATTTAGGACTGGCTAAAGGAAACTCCCTCTTGATGAATTGAATATCACAGAGGACAAGTCAATATCTGGATCCTTTTGTCATCAGATACCAGAATATAAAACGCTGAAAAATGTTGGGATCTGGATTGAAATTGGAAGTCAATGTTTGAAATCTCTTTTCTTTGTGAAAACATGCACTGTTCACTGGAAGCGTAGTGATTTTTTATTAACTTTGGGAAAGCTAGGTTTGTGACTTATTGAGTATTCGAGTTTACAAGGTTGGTTGCATCATCTTGACCACATAGGTCTTTATAAGAGAAGGTACTTGAAGTGAAACACACCTAGATGTACCCACATACTTAGTCGTTTAAGACATACTAAGATATATTGTATCTACCACTGGTGTTGTATTCTAAATCTTATGCATTAAGCCGTGATATATTTATAGCATAGTATCCTACTTTTAAGGTGCTATATTTCTGGTATCACTATCCTTGAATGTCAAGCACCCTTTTGCTTTTGGTTCCTATTATGACCTGATCATAGTGTTGCCTTTGCCAGAATAATTTGTTGCGAAGAGCTTCATCTTCGCATGAAAACTCATACATAACCTACCTATAAATTTTTCGTAAGGAATGATTGCCCTGGTTATCAAACTCAATTTTGGTCATTGGTATAAAACAAAATGCTTGTTAAGACTCTTGGAGCCACTAGTCTTTAATTGATATGCTTCATAACAACAACAACGATCCTTTTATCCCTATATTTCTAAATAACTTTCTGTCCTGTTATCCTTTTCCATGTTAAAATTCTATTTCTAACTTCTAAGTGGAACATGAAAAGCAAGCCTCTGGAAATTACATCATTCATAAGAATAACGAGCGTCTTGACTGTCAAATCTAAGTTGTAAAATGTAAAGAACTTGACCAATTCCATTGCAGTTTTACTAGGCCATATCTTCTTGTGAGAAAGTTGTTTAAGCTTACCTTTTAAACTTGATGAAATATTTTCCGCAATTTCTTGTGTAAGTCTCACTTGTGACAACCGTAATGATGCTGATTTTGATTAGTTTTTGTACGTATTGCTAAACCTGACTTGATATTCTTGAATTTTGTCAAAATTGTATAGTTTTTATATATATATAACAAACATACGATACAATGATGCTGTTTTTCAAGATAACTTACAACCCACTTTAACAGGGTGCAATAGACACTTCCATGATAGAGCCACGCATCAAGGTGGCCAATCCTGATGATCCTGAACCTTCTATCAATCTATATGTGGAAGACCAATCAGATCCTGCAATGCGACTTGTCTCTGAAATGATGGTATTGTGTGGGGAGGCTGTTGCCACCTTTGGTTCATACAATAAGATTCCTTTGCCTTACAGGGGACAACCTCAATCAAACATTTCGGTATCAGCATTTTCTCATCTTCCAGAAGGACCTGTTAGAAGCAGTGCTTATGTTAAAATAATGCGTGCAGCAGAAATGGATTTCAGAAACCCAATACGTCATGGGGTCCTTGGTGTTCCTGGTTATGTACAGTTTACATCCCCAATTCGGAGATATGTTGATCTTCTAGCTCATTATCAGGTATCTTCTATAAGTTAATATTGAAAACTCTAGATACGTTTATGCTAATAATTTATTGCTCCAGTTGATGTGATATGCTTGTTATATTTCCACATATGAGTAAGGTAGAATTGAAGCATGCTTTCAAAGAGGATTTATTTTCCTTTTTGAATTACCATAAGTTTTGTATGAACTCCTGGTTCTTAAATAGAAATCTTTGTCATAGAAATTGAAGCATTTTGGTGGTTGATTCAAATAAACAAATACCCAAAGTTTTAGGAGAACTGTATAAAACTACTTCTAAAGTACATTGAAGTATTGAAAACTGTAAAAGAACGAATAAGGTCAGGATTCTATTTAAAATGTAGAACCTCAATTGTCACCTTTTATAGAGCATGCAATATGCATGTTCCCTATTTTTAGTTGTGATCCAACTTTTGGTTTTGGTTAGTAGAGGTTTCATATTTCCATTTGCAGCTCACAAATAGATGATAATAAACTGTACTAACAAAACTCTGATCAAATGCATTTGGACTAAAATGTCACCTGATGCTGTAAGACTTCCACTTGAGTTATTGTCATTGTCGTCTGAGACACTTTTTCATCAAAATGGATTTGATTGTGTGCACTATAAATAGAGAAAGCTAAAACACTAACTCAGATTGTTGCTCTCTCTCACCTTTGACTTTAACACTTTGAGTTGGTGCCAGAGTTCTGGCCTGGGCAACACTGCAAAAGGTACAGGCTTCGGTAACAGTAGGTAAGATTGGGTCTCCTACCTTATTTGTCAAGCAGGTTAAGCTCACAAGTCATTGCCTTGCCAGTTCTAAAATCACGATGCAACAAGGAAAAACGATGGAGGATTATTATGAAATTCTCCTAGACATGGAATGCAATCTATATGAGGGAATATGATATGATTTGGGTCGTACATTATGTTTCTTTCCAACTTTCAGTTGGACAATTGAAGTCTCAGTTATTAAACAAATACATATTTTCAACTTCTTCCTAGGCTAGTTCTAAACATCAGAGGCTATTATAATCACTCAAACCATAGATAAAATGAAATATTGGGTCAAATGATTATAGGACTTCGATTTTGAGGAAATTTACATGATTTAGGAGGTCCTTGTGAGTTGCTCAAATCATTTTATATGTGCCACAAATTACTGATAACACAAACATTAGATTCTTGAATGTTGTTTTGGTGCTCAAGAAACTCCTTAATGAAACTAGTAAGCAGTTTTTGGCTATAGAAACGGGGAGGGGTTGAGTTGATCATGTGAGGATATAAGAATGAGGCCGTTGTCAACCTCATTTGCAACATAAATCACTAGCAACTTGTAGTAAGGGAGTTGGACTCAGGAGCTAGCTATCTGGATGCTCTAGAATGAATAAAGTGGTATACTGTTGGGCACTGTACCTGTTGCTTCCATGTCATCTTGGCATTGTTAGCAAAAAG
Organism: Iris pallida; assembly: GCA_029216955.1. Classification (NCBI taxonomy): domain Eukaryota; kingdom Viridiplantae; phylum Streptophyta; class Magnoliopsida; order Asparagales; family Iridaceae; genus Iris; species Iris pallida. Next base: position 6,165,686 of record JANAVB010029816.1, on the reverse strand, counting down.
GAAAAGAGAAAAAAAAGAATCATTTGAGAGAAGTTCTCATTAAGTTGCATGAGATTAAGGATCGACACTGGCTTGCCATCTCACATCTGGATGGAGGGAAATTGGGGCAGAACTTGTTCATAAATGTTGAGAGGAAATTGGGTTATAAGATTCTTCCAATCTTCACAAACCGAGACACTTGTTCACCCATGCTAGGAGGCTGAGTAGGCTAAAGGCTATCTTGCTAAAGGCTATCTTGCACGAATAGGGACATGGATACAGATACGGGCATTTTCAGATAGGTGCAAATGTAGTTACCTATTTTGCATGAGTACGGACTCAGATATGGGTATAGACACAATACAAATATGGAAATCATTTTTCTGTGTCCATGAAACATAGCCAAAGGTCTTAACTCTTAACCATGGAATATATATATATATATATATATATATATATATATATATATATTTTGGAAAAAAGGTAAATTTTATTCCAAAATCAGAAAATACTCATACAACATACAGGCGGATGGTCGCCCACCCGTCAATCGACCATTTCTTTTACATCAAACTCCAAATTATGGAGGATACCAACCGGAGGAGTAATAAGCCCCTCGAATATGCGCCGATTCCTCTCCCGCCAAACATGCCAGACAGCAGCTGCCAGCCGTATCCTAGCAGTCTTGAACCAGACCACGCCTCTCCCTCTGCAATCTCGAACGCCCGTGATGATTGCACCAATCGTCCTACCAGAGATACCACCACCCAGCATACGGTTCTGCTCAGACCATATTGACCATGAAACTCCACAGTCAAAAAATAGATGAGACATCGATTCATCCTCTAAATCACATAGAGCACACTTCGGATTGGGGACCTGGACCCCAAAAGAGATGAGTCTGTCCCTGGTCAGCAAACGACCAAGGAGCAGGCGTCAGGCGATACGTACATAGCTGCATTTTTCTGGCCAGATCCTTGCACCAAATGAAGTTATAATCACCAATTGGGAGATTGGTACTACGCATAAGGTTGTAGCCACTCTGGAAGGAGAACTCTCCCGAGGCAATACCTCCAGTCACGCCAGGCGGATCCCAGACCCAAATATCCTCAGGCTGGGATGGATCAATCTCAATCCCGCGAATAATCTCACCAAGTCCCTCAGTATGACGGTAGGACTCCGGACTCCAAGCTCCATTCCTGATGATGTGCTGACAGGACATACCTCTGTCCACCTCCCTGTGATCTCGATCGCCCAAAATGTCCACCAGAGACTGGTGCTCTATCCAGGGATCCAGCTATAGGTCAGTTCCAGCCCCATCACACATGATCCTCCTGACAGCCGATTTGAGAACGGCTCTGTGTCTCAGAATTTGTTTGAAGGTCACAGAGTGGTTATTGTCTATACCACACCTCCAGAAGTTGCCATTCCTCACATAGTGAGCCTGCATCCACTCCGTCCAGAGGGATCTCCCTTGATGAACTGCCATGCTAGTTTCAAGGCCGAGGCTTCCCTGATAGCCAACAGAGGACGTAGACCCACACCTCCCTCCTTCTTTGGCCGACAGAGCTGTTCCCAAGAAATCGCATGAAGACCCCCCTTCCAGATGAAATCGGCACAGATCCTTTCAACTTTTCTGATGGTAGCCATGGGTATCAAAATAGACTGCAGCTAGAACTGGGCCATGGCAGAGATAACTGATCGGACTAACTCGATACGGCCCCCCAAAAGATAATCCGGCAGCTTGCCAACCTTCCACTCTCCGCTGGGCATACTCCACCAGGCTATAGCAATTCTGGTCTCGAGCATAATTGACTGTCAAAGGAACTCCCAGGTATTTCACCGGGAGCTCACTCCTCTTCACGTCCAGTACATCAGCGCGCTCCTCCTTCTGAAGGCAGAGTGAAATGAAGTAGACCATGTTCTTCTCTCTGTTCATCTGAAGCCCCGAGTGTGATTCCAGCTCACCCATTATCTCAGATAACGTGTTCATACCTTCCAACGAAGGCTGAATGAACACCAGTAGGTCGTCGGCATAGATGAGGTGGGTAACCGGAGGCTCGACTCTCCTGTACAGCGGGACAATCCTCCCAAAATGGACCGCCCTATCCATAAAGCAGGTAAAGTACTCCATGACAAGCGTGAATAGGTAAGGTGACAGGGGGTCACCTTGCCGGAGTCGACGGTTGTTTTTGAAGAACCCATGCGGAATACCCTGGATAAGAATCGAGAAGGTAGGAGACAATATGCATTCTTGAATCAACGCAACCCAATGATCAGCAAACCCCATAGCAGACAAAAGGTGGAGACGAACTCCCTGTTGACCATGTCATAGGCCTTCCTCAGATCCAGCTTTACACAAGCCTTCTTTCCACCAGGTTTGTTGAAGCCCCTCACCATCTCATGAGCTAGAAGGCTATGCTCAGCTATAGATCGCCCCTTGATGAACGCCGCCTAGTTCGGGGAGACGAGGTCCTGCATGATCCCCTCCATGCGCCGGCACATGAGGTGCGTAATTATTTTATAAAAATAATTACAGCACGCAATAGGTCTAAAGTCCGCCAGCGAGGTCGCCCCCTCCTTCTTAGGAACCAGAGTCAAGAAAGTGTGGTTAAGCTCCTTCAGCAGCTTCGTCTCAGAGAAGAACTCCTGGACCGCCTCAAGAACCGGGACTTTCGGCATATCCCAGTGGCGCTTGTAAAACCCACTGCTAAATCCATCCGGGCCGGGAGCTTTGTTGGGGTCCGCTTTCTTGATAATGGCCTCCACCTCCTCCATAGTGACCGGGGCCAGCAGGAGGCTATTCCCATATGGAGTCACCAATCTCTTCGTAACTACTTTTGGGAACACAGAAAGATAGTCAGTCTGAAAGTATAACTCAGAGTAGTACCTGACCGCCTCTCCTGAGATCTTGGACGGCTCCCCAATCAGATTATCCTCCGTATCAAGAAGCTGAGAAATGGTATTCCGATGTTGTCTGGTACGAATGACATTATAGAAGAACTTGGTACATCGGTCGCTATTCTTAAGCCATGAGCATTTAGCGCGCTGAGCCGCACTAATCTCCTTTTGAAGCCGCAGAGTATTGACTTCCCCAATTAGCTCCTTCTCTCTAGCCGTAAGATCCCCATTTAATATGTTAGATTGCAAGAAATGCTGGATGACCTGAAGCTCCGTCTCCTTATCTTCAAGAGAGGACTTAGGCAACCTCTTCACCCAAGTTCGGAGCGCCTTTTTTGTGTACTTGAGACGGTGTACCATCTGATACTGAGCAGTCCCCTCAACCTGATGTGCCACACCCTCCGTAATCGTCTCTGAGTAGCCCTCTGAGAGAAACCAGTTGTTGTTGTACCGGAAGAGACGAGACCACACTGAGGGGCTGGAAGTGAATCCAACCCTGATAGGCGAGTGATCACTCGTCCCAGCGGCCAACCCCTCAGCCAGAGAGTGAGGGAAGCGGCGGAACCACTCCCCGTTGTCCAGGGCCCTATCCAACTGACAAGTCACCCTGTTCCTGACTGCTTTGTTGTGCCAGGTCCATATATACCCTGAGCGAGAGGCTCTGAAGCCCCGACTGGAGAAGACAACTCTGAAAATTATGCAATATCGAATCTGGAACCGGTCTGCCACCTATTTTCTCCCCTCTGTGCAGGAGAGCATTGAAGTCACCCATCAGCAGGAGGGAGAGGTGAGAGGAAGCAGCAACGAACGCCACTCTAGCAATGTCACGCTATAAGACCTCCCGACGTCTCCTGTCGTTGTGGCCGTATACCGCTCCTAATAAGAACCGAAAGCAACCTTTGTTCGTGAAAACGATGGCAATCAGTTGCTCCGACATCAAGATCAAGTCCCCATCCTAGCACTTCGAGCTCCATCTGACCCAGATACGCGCCATGTCGCAGAGAGCCAAGTTGTGAAGCTGGCCCCAATGATTTGGAGTCCGACGGGCAAGAGTCTTATCCCCTTTAATCTTGGTTTCCAGCAACACAGAAATATCACATTTCTTCCTATGCAAAGCTCCACAAATCTCCCTCCATCTCCCTAGAGAGCAAGCACCCCTCACATTCCAGGCTATAATCGTCATTAATTATGAAATGAGGGGTCCCCCTGTACATCACCTGAACTGGTACCCGGGGGAGGTACCACTTCCGACTCTGTTATATCCTCCTCCACCTCAACTGTAGGGGCATGCTGGGTGGGACACTGAGTAAGCATCAGGGTCCATGCTGGATTGTCAACACAGAGCTCTTCCCCCCCCCCCCCCCCCCAACAGGGTAGTGACCCCCCCCCCCCCCCCCCCCCCCCCCCGTTTGGGGGACCATCCCGCAGAGGGCATGCACGCCTCTTCCTGCTGTAAACTTGCTCACTAGCCGATCCGCCAACTCCACGCCCCTCTATCTCTGAAGTCACCATGCCTCTGGTGACCATGCTCCTCTGCGCCGCGAAGACGACCATAGCGCCCCCAGGAGGAGCCGCTACAGGCAAGATGGTCTGACCCCTAGCCTCCTCCATCGGTTGATCTCTCTCCCGCATAAGCTCTCCCTCTATGTCGTCATCGGGTGTAGGCGCCATCACCTAGAGGATCCAGGTATATATGTAGTAGCCGTGGCAGACCCCCTCTGCAATCCTCCAGACGGGCAGCAGCTATCAAGGTGCCCAAAACATGCACAAAGTGAACAGGTCGGGGGCACCCATTCATACTCCACTCTCTGAGATAGGACCTCACCCGAAGGAACCTCGTACTCAACTATGCTCGGCAGCTCCCCTCCAGCCCGGATCTCTACGAACATCCTCGCATACATTAGCCTCGAACGGAAGGCTGTGGCATCATCTGCCTTAATCGGCCTGCCCACCAGACTAGCAAGTCTCATGAGCAATGGAATGCTCCAATAACGCACCGGAAACTCCGGGAAGCAGATCCAGACCGGGATAGCGTTAAGGACTTCCTTCTCACATTTCAGGTCCGAAGTCCACTCTTTCAGGATAATAAGCCTCCCGTCGAACGTCCACGGTCCACCCTGGAGGATTCTGGTAACATCATCTGCTAGTCCGAACTTCACGTAGAAGAATCCGTTCTCCCTTGTAAAGAACTCCGTGCTCCCCTTCGGCTGCCATACCCGTGCCGCATAAGCCCGTATCTGCCCATAGAAGGGTTTGTTCCCCAGTACATATAGGACCAATGTATTCTCCCAGAACGCGGTCACCTGAGCAATCTCCTCCGCAGGTAACGTATCCCTGAAATCACTTCCCACTTTCTTAGGGGGAACAAACTCCATGGTTGTGGGGCTTTTCGACCCCCCTGGCTTACATATGTCCACCCACGACTTGTCCATCGGACGAGGGAACGTCTCCTGAGCCCGTAGGGGAACCGATGTTGGAGAAGGCGTAGGCCCCTGACCTCCCAAGTCCACCACCTTGCCCTTCCCTTTATCCGTCACAGCCGGTTTAGGTCGCCACCCAGTTGTTCTCCTGCCACCACCAGACGCCCCCCGGGGGGAGATCCCAGACGCATTCACCGGTTTCCGCGATCTCATCCCCTCCCCCGCCCTCGTATCAAAGGAGGTATGTGATCGCAAGGGGATCTGAACGATGCCCTCCTTTCCTCCAGCCTTTCCGTTTCGGCGACGTGTAACCGTCGTCCACCCCCCTCCATCCATCTGTCCGTCTTGAAGACGAGATCCAGATCCAGGCTGGAAAATTCGAGATCCAATGGATCCGATTGGGGCCAGCCCGCCTCCTTGGGCCGCGAAATTTCCCTCCGTCGCCGAGCCTCCCACGACAGCCCTGGCCGGCCCGCTCGTTCTGGTCGAATCGCCGCTCTCGCCAACGCCACCGCCGCCGGCGCCGCCAACGCCGCCTGCGCCATCTGTGCCTCCTGCGCCGCCTCCGCCAGTGGCAACCCCGCGTCCACCCCCCGCAATTTCACCTCCAGCGTCCGCTCCGCCTGCCACCGCGCCGCCTGCTACCGCACCACCCTTGGCCGGCGCACCCCAAGCCGAGCCGCCGCCGGACTTGCCGCCGGCAGCACCGGGGTCCCTAAGTTGGGACCCCCTAGGGTTTGCTCGCTCCCTTCGATCGCCAGAGTCGCCCATCTTATATATATATATATATATATATATATATATATATATATATATATATATATACACACACACACAGATTAACTGAGAGAAATCAGTTAGGAGAATTCTGTAGCCAATTTGCTATTGATACTCATAAGCCTCCTACTGATAAGAAAATTTCTAAAGGCATAAATATTTATAGGATTTATAAAAGGAAAAATAATTATAAGAAGAATAAAAGAAATTTTCCTTATCAAGATAAAAAAAGATCAACCTTCTTCTCATAGAAGAAAAAAATACTTCAAAAGGATCTAATAAAAAGTTAAGTGTTTTAGATGTGGCAAATTAGGCCGCTATGCTAGCAAATGCTATGTAAAAAAGAAGTTAGAAGAGATTCAAGATGAAGGATTGAGAAAGACTCTTCTAAAAATTATGATTAATTCTGATTCTGAAAGAGTCTAGATCATCTGATAATGAATCATCTTCAGATGAAGAAATTTGTGATAGAGATTGTCAATGCAATAATTGTTTAATACAAGAAGATGCTGACTACTATAAATCTATAGTAGAGATGAATGGTCTTTCCATTCACACTTTGACTAAAGGAGATAAGAGAGAGATATTAGAGTCTCTATTGAATAATAATATTACTAGTGTTGTTCGTTCTAAAATCCTTAATCTTCTCACTGAAGAAAAGAATAAAGAAGATATTATTCAGCAACATGAGAAAAATACCTATAGCATATCTGAAATAATTAACAGTATAAAAACAAAGAGCAGTCACCTGTTACAATTAGCGATCTCAATCAGGAGATTAAGACTCTAAAAAAGGAGATAAAGTCCTTACAAGTTCAGGGTGCGATCATTCAAGAGAGGCTTAAAAAACTTGAAGTTAGCGGTGTTCTAATTAGAGAACAAGTAGTGGGATCAACTTCCAGAGAACAAGTATCCCCAAAGGGTAAAGAATTAGCTTTATCCAATGACCAAGAACCCAATAACCATGAGGATGATTCAGATTCATTTTTAAATAAGCTGGATTTGTTTATTACTCATAAATGGTTTATAAAGATAAATTTAATGATTAATAATGAGCATTATATCACAAATCTTATTGCACTTGTTGATAGTGGTGCAGATTTGAATTCTGTCAAAGAGGAAATTGTTCCAATAAAATATTGTGAACGAACCACTCAGACTCTTAGTGCTGCTAATAATAAAGCACTGACTACCCCTTACAAAATTACGGATGTAAATATTCGTAAGGATAACATGTATATTCCTTTACATTTTATTGTTGTAAAGGAAATAACACAACATGTTATTCTAGGAACCCCTTTCCTAGAAAAGCTTATGCCAATAAGGGAAATAAGCAAGAAAGGAATTATTTCTGATTATAAAAATAAACGAGTTAGGTTCGATTTTATTACTCGCCCAATGGTCAAGATTCTAAATGAGATTAAGGAAGTCTATTTAAAAGAAAATCAAATAAACTTTCTTAAAGAAGAAATACAAATATTAGGTATTTCTCAGCAATTAGAAAAGTTGGAGATTCGACAAAAGATAAAACAAGTTGAAGAAGATTTTAAACTTCAAACTTGTAGGAATATGCCTAATGCCTTTTGGGATAGAAAGCAACATACTGTGCCTCTTCCATATGAAGAAACTTTTAAAGAGACTAATATTCCTACTAAGGCAAGACCTTGTCAGATGAACTCTGAATATCTAGAGTTATGTAAAAAGGAAATACAAGATCTATTGGACAAAAGACTTATAAGAAAGTCTTACTCTCCATGGAGTTGCACAGCATTTTATGTGAACAATGCGGCTGAAAAGGAAAGAGGAGTCCCTCGCATTGTTATCAATTATAAACCCTTAAATAAGGTATTAAAATGGATAAGATATCATATTCCTAATAAGAAGGATTTGCTCAATCGGATAGCTAGAGCAAATATATATTCTAAATTTGATCTGAAATATGGATATTGGCAGATTCAGATAGATGAGAGGGACAAATACAAAACCGCATTTACTGTTCCATTTGGACATTTTGAATGGAATGTTATGTCGTTTGGTTTGAAAAAATGTCCTCATGAATTTCAAAACATTATGAATGAAATATTTATTCAGCACTCTAATTTCATTCTGTCATATATAGATGACATACTAATATTGTCTAATACCATTGGAGAACATTTCAAACATTTGAATATCTTCAAACATCTAGTCATTAAGAATGGACTTGTTATTTCTGCTCCTAAATTGAAATTATTTCAGCTTGAAATAAGATTATTAGGACATAATATAGTAAATAGTACTATAATTTCCATTGATAGAAGTATTGACTTTGCTTCTAAATTTTCTGATGGAATTACTGATATTAAACAGCTGCAGAGGGTTTTAGGCGCTCTTAATTATGTAGTTGACTTTTATAAAGATATAGCAAAAGATACAAAGATTTTGTATCAAAGATTAAAGAAAAATCAAGTTCCTTGGAGTCCTAACCATACTAATGCCATTAGAATTATTAAGCAGAAAGTTAAAAAATTACCATGTCTTCATTTAGCTAATTCTGAATGGTATAGAATAGTAGAGACTGATGCTAGTAATATTGGCAGGTCAATCCTGAGACTAACAAATCAGTGTTAGTACGTTATCATTCTGGAAAATGGAATGATACTCAGATAAATTACTCTACCATTAAGAAAGAAATTCTTTCTATCATCTTGTGTATAAATAAATTCCAAGATGATTTACTTAATAAGAAGTTTTTATCATCTTGTGTATAAATAAATTTCAAGCCCAATTTATTGATGATTTTAATATGGAAGATACAGTTCCAGTTCAGCCTGATATCCCAATGGAAGATTTTCAGAACCCAGAAGATGAGGAGGATTTTGATACCATGTACCAAAAGACTTTGACTCTATTATGTGTTGAGTCATCATCCTCAAATGCCGAAGGACAGAAGAAGGCAAAGGACTGAGGAGAGTAGTCCCTTACCTCATCAACTAATCTATCATGGCTTAACATAGTTCATTTTATTTATCATTCCTGATAAAGAATCCGAAATATCAGAGGATTGAAACGATTTTTGTATCGCCTTGATACTAATTGGACTTATTTCCAATTCTTCTGACTGATATCCATGAAGTAGATCGTCTGATACTTTGGTCATATTACCATCTACAGAATCTTCAGCCTCCAGCATATGTAAATACATCTCTAACCTTTTCTATCAAATCTTTGATAGAAATCTCAGGATTCAATTTATAATCCTGAATTTCAACCGGAGGTTGAATCAGAACGTTCTCAGTCTGTCTTGTTTCAGACTTTGGAACTTGCGGTATTTCAATATTGATTGACTTTAATCTTTCAATCACAAGATCAAGCGCAATTTCGACTCTTGTCAATTGCTACCCAATAACTTGAATATAGTTATTGGTATAATTATTTTGTTTCATTATATTTTGCAATTCTTTTATAGTTTCTTCTTTGCTCTCAATAATTCTCATAAAAGAAACTGCTTCTATTTTGTCAAGCATGTGCCGAGCTCGAATTATGATTGGATCACTTGGAGGATATAACGAACGAAGCTTTATTCCCTTATTCGTAGTCCAATTAACATAATTATCTTCTAGCATATTAATTTGTATCAACTCATCTTTGATATAATGTTCTATAAACCATTCAGCAAACCATACGATTTTTCCTATAGAACTCATATGGACATAATATTTATCACGATATTGATATCGCTCTTCTTTTGTATACTTTTTTTCAAACCATTGTCTGAAAACTATATTTTATTTATATTCAGTATTTAGGATTTTTCTAACTTCTGGATAGGTCGTATAATCCATAAAAAACTAATATCTCATTTCCAACTCAGTCGGAGAGTCTAATTTAGACTTTGATGGCTCATGCACAACATGGGGTATGTTCTCATTTAAAGTTATCCCAGTAACTTCAGATCCTTCTCTATTCTCAAAATAGGAGGTTGAAGGTCTACTAGCGCCGGTAGAATTGCGAGGATTTTCAAGTCTAAAATTGGGACTAATTAAATTGGTTTTATATTGAGGTGTAAATCTAACCTCTATACCACCATCATCACTTTGAACTATCTGATCAATTTCTGTATCTAAAATGGCTTTGGGGGTATAGCCAAGTTCAAAGTCCATTCATTTGGGAAGACGATTTCATCCCATTTAATTATTTTATTTAAGGCTACCTTTGATGTCATTAAATTAGTTTCTATCAAAGTAGTCTTACCAGGCTTTGTTAAATGCTTCGCTTTAGGGGCTAGCGTATTTAATACCTTATAGTGGATCCTATAGATAATCGCTATAGTTTCTGATCCGGGTAGAAAATTGTAAACAAAAGTCTTCATATTTAAGGTTATTGATTCTAATATATTGGAATTTGTGATCGACAGACTTAAATTTGGGTAAGCATTAAAATAGACTGGTCCATGACATAGGCTAGACTGCATCACACCCATAAGTGATTTGTGATAATCTAAACATTGAGCATCTCTCAATGATGTCATTAATGAAGCATTTAACCTCTGCAGGGTTAAATGTTTCAAAGCTATCTGAATTAAACCAATATGGAGAAAATTATATTTCTCTCTATACGGATCTATATCTTCGTCCGATAATAACTTAAAAGATCTGTTCGTCGTCTTTGACAGGCACAGTCTTTTCCATTGTCTTTATTGCAATGGAGAAACGAAAATCAAATGTTCCTATCTGATAAATTTCTTTTGGTTGAACCTTAGGAATCGTCAATTTGTTTAATTCTTCAACATCTGTTGGATACTCGTACATCTGTACGTTCTTAACATTCTTGCCCTTATTAAGGATCTTCTTTATCATGCCAATTGGCTGAACCGAACTTTCACTCATCTGAGTAAAATCTACTCGACTAACTGTTTAAGAACTAATTAATTATTACAATCTAGTTGTTATATTTCTTCATAACAATTCCGAATATATTACTGTGAATAAATATAGATAGCTGTCTGAAGAAGACTAGCACGACTGTCAACGATTTACGGTAAAGAAAGGCAATCCCTGCCAAAGACCTACACGACTTTGGAATTTCTTCCGTATGCTGATCAACTAGAATAAAGACACTCCAACTTTCCTTATGAAGACCTTACAACAACTATACTGAATAATAAAATTAGTTACATATTAAACAGGTAGTGAAGTAGGACGTACCTACTCCTGAGCTATCATGTGTTATTCGAGGAGAATGATGATATCATTTAAAAAAATTATCAAGGTGGTACTATCCATGAATGGAATATAGATAGTCAATCTGATAAACAGATTCATGATACTTTGCATAGGATGATTATGTATGCCACAATAGCAAGAACTGGTGGTAATACTGATTCTAGTATTGCTAAATTCATCACCTGTGGTTTTACGAGCATCCTTAAAGGTTGGTGGGATCATTGTATTTCAACAACTCAAAAGGAAACAATATATACTGCTGTAAAAACCGAGAATATGGTGGGCTCTGCAGATGTTGTTTATACTCTAATATGTACTATATTAGAACATGAACATTTTACTGGTGGCATTTCTGACGAGGGAGAGAATAAGAACTCTCTTACAAAACCTCCGATGCCCAACTTTAACTCACTTTAGATGGTATAAAGATACTTTCTTAAGTAGGATTATGCAATTAGGCAATGCCAATAGTACTCATTGGAAATCCAAATTTATTGATGGGTTACCTAATTTGTTTGCTGAAAGAGTCAAACAAGGGATACGTAATAGAACGCTGGAATTGTTTCTTATGATAAATTTACTTACGAATATTTGGTAAATATTTGCATACAAGAAGGATTAGCTTTATGCAACGATCTTAAATTAAGAAATCAGTTAAAATCTCAGAGATTAACTGAGAGAAGAACCCATATATTACGGAAGATGAATTAAAGAAAAGATGCTTCCAATACTTTCAAGCCCAATTTATTGCTGATTTTAATATGGAAGATACAGTTCCAGTTCAGCCTGATATCCCAATGGAAGATTCTCAGAACCCAGAAGATGAGGAGGATTTTGATACCATGTACCAAAAGGCTTTGACTCTATTATGTGCTGAGTCATCATCCTCAAATACCGAAGAACAGAAGAAGAAGGCAAAGGACGGAGGAGAGTAGTCCCTTACCCCATCAACTAATCTATCATGGCCGATAAAGCTTTTGGAAAGATTCTTTTACTTTACATAAAGTAAAGTCGACTAAAAGTTTAAAAGAGACAAAGAAAAGTAGATTCCTTTACTTTTCTTAAAGTAAAGTCGACCGACGCTCCACTACCAACAGATCAGTTTAGAACCGATATATATATATATAATTCCCATTGATAGAAGTATTGACTTTGCTTCTAAATTTAAAGGGACAGAAGCAGAAGAGGAGAGCAGAATAGACGATGAAAACCTTGAATTTATTTAGCACACAGTAGTAATACAAAGCACACGATACAAACTTGCAGAAAGAAAGAAAATGAAAAAAAACTGAACTTAAAATTGCACACTCAGAAAGAGGACGCAGCCTCTTATTTATACATAACTTATCAATCTAATGAGTCAGCCATCTGCCAGTTACCAGGCCATCTGTCGGTTCCAAGCTAATCTGTTGGTAGTGGAGCGTCGGTCGACTTTACTTTAAGAAAAGTAAGGGAATATACTTTTCTTTATGTATCTTCTAAACTTTTAGTCGACTTTACTTTATGTAAAGTAAATGAATCTTCCCAAAAGCTTTGTCTGCCATGATATATTAGTTGATGGGGGTAAGGGACTACTCTCCTCCGTCCTTTGCCTTCTTCTTCTGGTATATATATATATATATATATATATATATATATATTCCTTCTTGTCTGCCATCCCATTGGGTTAAAATGTAAAGGGAATTAATCTGCAACTTAAAACCTTATCCTTGTGTGTTTGTTTTGGCAAGTTTCTTCTGGAACAAGATGTTTCCACTGAACATGGCAATTATTTAACAATGCACGGAAACAATGATGGTAATACAGTGTTGCTTTTTTCGGATTGTGGAGTTTAGAGGTTGTCTTGCTTGCTGTATAAGTTGCCAGTCATTAAATAATATCAAGGAACTTTAAAGAGGAAAAATAATAAACTTGTGGTAGAAGAGAAGGTTGACGTTCAGATGTTCTGAAGTTCTCTATGTTCTGTTTTACTGCAGATTTGATTGTGCTTTCAGTTGATATTGTTAATTAATGTTGTTATAGTATCCTGGTATCGTGAACTTTGCAACTTATTATGCTTCCAGGTCAAGGCTTTTCTTAGAAAAGAACCTTTGCCATTTTCAGCTGGTGAATTAGAAGGATTGTCATGCATGGTGAATATGCATGTTAGAGTAGCCAAGAAGCTTTATAACAGCAGTCTAAGATACTGGTTATTGGAGTATTTGAGAAGACAGCCAAAAGGGAGGAAGTTCCGCGCCTTGATCCTTCGGTTCATCAAGGATCGGGTGGCAGCTTTGCTTTTGGTTGAGGTAAATATATGTCTTGTAATCTTGTTCAATTTCTTTCGTGTTACCTGTATTGCTGATGTTCATTTAATGCTTAGGCTTTTTGCAGTTAAAATACCTGTGACTTTGGCCTACGCTCATTTTGCTACCGTGACTTGTTTTGTTTTGTTTTGTTCACATACTACCCTGAACATTTTAATCATTATTACTTTGCTAACCCACCATCAGAATTAACAAATATAGGACGATGCTATCCCTAAAGATCAAGAAAGTAATATCCCCAAACTCTGACCATAACTCTGACCCACCACCATAAGCTTCTTCCTCAGCCTTAAACCCTATCTCAGGACTACCATCTTCTCCCTCCTCACTAAGCCCTACCCACCAGCAGCATCTTCTTCCTCATCCTTAAACCCAACACCGGCATCTAACTCATCTCCTCCAGCCGCTGACCACAGTGTACTGCCATCAGTATCCTTATTTGTGCAATGTGGGTGATTACAGTGTACATATTTGAAAATATCCGTATCCCGTACTTGTATCGTATCCTTATCTGTATTATGTCCGTACTCGTGCAACATAGGCTCACTGCAACTCTTAGATTGAAGGCAGCTTACCCTAGAAGCAATAAAGGACAAAGTTGCTTAGGTGGTTATGTTTGAGCTTTCATATGAAATTCTTGTTGGATGTTTTCTGAAGATAAAATCATCTGACGTAATAAATGTGATCTGCATTTTCATCTGGTATTTGACAAATGCCTTATAATCACCCACCTCATAGCCCTTTTCATCTTAGTACTGTATAATGTATATTCTACTTTTCAGTCGCTAACATCCTTATCTCCATAACGATAAGCACAACTAAAAACACGAAGGACCCTGAGAACATATAGCTGTAGAATTGAGATGTAGTGATGCAACAGCCTAAAGCGTTTTTTTTTTGTATATTACACCTAATTTTAAAAAATAAATCACACCTTAATTTTTTTATGCAAATAAACTTCTTGGAACCCTTGTTATAATTTTTCTTCTACTTAGTACTAAATAGAATTGAAGATACCAAAATAAAGCTTGCCAAATAGTACCTTAATCTAGTATGTTACTAGATGATCCCTCACTTAAAATTAAACTTCAAAGAGAGAACTTTCTAAATCCTCCACTCCAACCATATCTATTCCATACATGTTACTACAATATAAAAGTGGAACACGCCTATCTTTGTCTGAATATCAATCTATAGGTCATTGGTTTTGGTTCTCACCACTTTGGGTCAGTACGAACACCTTGTCACCCATTTGTCATTGGCGTCTGTCTGACCTAATGCCATCAAGAGTCCAATAGATAAAACATTAAGAAATAAAACACTAAGAACCCTCTCAAATTTGGGTGTACTCTTGTGGAATGATCGACTTTATAGTTAATACTATCATGGTGGGTCCATAGTGCATACTTGTAATCAATTAAGTTTTGAGCTTCTGTTTAGCATCATCTACCTATTAATTTCAAATTCGAAGCTACTTTGGTTTATGGTGGGCCGTCGTGAATTCACTTGCCTGTTAGTTACCACTTCAAGCTACCTTTTACTTTGTCTCATTCTCTCTCTAGATTGCCTCCTTTTTAAAAGAAATATCTTTTTTTTTTCTACTCATAATATACTATACTAAAACTACTACTAAATTCTATATTTCCCTCACTTCTTCCCTTCTCTAACTACTTCTTACATTGACCCTAGAACTCTATTGTTCTCCAGTCCAGTATTACCTTTTAGGTGTTTGCTTCTTGCATTAAGTTCTATCAATCATTGCATCCTATCTGCCATTTTGGTGATCCATCTCCTAATTTAAGTAAATCTGGATCACTGGATTAGACACTTGTTTGACTTCAACTCTAAATTAAACCAGGCAGCAACATAAATTTTCTATATATATTTTTTGTTTCATTATTTTAATAGTGGAGAGAAATTAACAATTGTGATATGTTGTTTTGTTTCCCTCCTTTCTATGTACAACGTTTGACGGTACAGGGTAGAACATTATATTTGGTAGCATTTTTTATTTTCCCCTCATCTTGGATGTATACTGGTGTGATCATGTATATGATAAACTTTTCATTAAGCTTGGGTTTTAAGTTTTTAACCATTGATATGGCATGACTTATCTTTCTCTCTCTCTCTCTCTCTACACACACACACACACCCCCCCCCCCCCCCCCCCCCCCCCCCCACACACACACACACACACACACACACACACAAAAGAAGTGAATTTCAATACACACACACACAACGTTTGATGCATGGACTAAAAGAAGTGAATTTCAGAATGCATAACTTTTAACACATCAAGATAACAGCAACAACAACCAAATGCTATCCTAAAGGTTTGATGCATGGGCTAAAAGAAGTGAATTTCAGAATGCATAACTTTTAACACATCATGATAATAGCAGCAACAACAAAATCCTATCCTGAAATTTTTGGTTTCGACTTGCATGAATCCTTATATTTCATTCAACTCTGTTAAATCAGAATGCATCAGACCTATAGGGTACATGTATGTTTTCTGTTCTTGGTCTCTCTTATTGTTTAATGCCTTTACAGGTAGGGATTCAAGCTTCAGCGTCTGTTTCACTTGGAAAACATATTGGAGATGAGTTGGAAGTTATTGTAGAAGAGGCTCATCCACGTGATGATGTCCTTTTGGTTAAGGAAGCGTAATATATGAATCCAAAGATGGTATCGCAATGTTTCTCCTGGGATTCCAGCACCAATATTGCCGGTTAGTACCAACTTCATTTTGCAGTCAACAACAGCAACAATAAAGCCTTTATTCGAATTTTTTGGGTTTATTTTGCAGTCATGTTTGCTAAAATACGACCTATTTGTGGTTACATCTTACTGCCCATATACCTCTCCGCATCACAACCGTTACTTTTTAAGATCTTTATCTGCTAGTATTTCAATGAGTTTACTAGACTTGTTCAAAATCTTTTATTTGTGAATTAGGGAATCTTAGCCTTGCAAGCAAGCGTTGGGGTACTTTTCCTGTTATAAATGGACTAATTTGCATCCATTTCACTAGAATAATTTCTCTTACCGAAGTGGAATTGAAGCATTTGAGAAAATATTTATTGTGTTAATCCTTTTTTGTCCATCGGAGGTTTGAGGAGCTTGTTGACTAGTAATTTACCGGTTTTTTGGTGCCAGCTGATGCGACTGCTTATATACAATTGCAAGTACCTGTTGGGAGAGAGGTCTAGGAGGGTTCGTCACTTCAAAATTTTGTACCATTATGAATTGAGGATATTATATGGCCTTCAGAAGATGCAAGCTTTCGCTGCTGATGCTGAAGCTACATACCCTGAAAGCATTGGTCTTTGAATTTAGTAACAAAAATGTCATCAGAATTTACTTGAGCAGTGCCCAGATATGTGGAACCATGCCATGCTCTACACGTACATGTAAGGTGGCAGATGCAAGGACATTTTGTATCATATAGGTGATCCGATGGAGGCAGCTCTTTGCACTTTTGTCGTCTGGGTTACATATGAGGACTTGTGGAGGCAAGATGCTCTCGACTTTTTTGCTTCAAGCAGCCTATGAAAATGTGTAAAGTTCTTAATGTGTTGTAGAATACTCATTCAGCAAGTAGTTGCACTGTTGCAGGTGTCAGACAATTTTGGTCAATGGTTAGTTGTAGAAATACTCATTCAGCAAACCATTGCAGGCATCATGATGTACATTTTATGTGGATTTAAGCAATATAGCAGTGTACTGGTTGCCAAACTTCTCTCGTTTATACCATTGAGTTATATGATGAACTAACTTCAAGGTTTTCCTCGTACGTGTATTTGGGAGCTTTATTACCCCCTTTTACACAGTGGTGAGCGTTTGAACTTTTCAACTCACATGAAATATTGAACAGTTAAACAAGCTCCTAAATTAGTCCTGCAACAGAATTGCAAGTGTGACATTCCCTTTGGAATGCTTGATATTCTTAATTAGCATAATGTATATATAAGCGCAATATTATTGTATGATTCCTTACAAGAGTGTCTTTATAACCCAAAGTGCCATTTGGGGCAGGCCATTATTCAGATTTGAAATACATAGCTGTTGGTCGTGTTCTTCAAAATTAAACTTGTAAAATGTGGAAATTACAAAGAACACTCCTAAAGAAAGGAGTCTTTTACACACACAACTTCTATGAATAACCCTGGAAAAGTGTGACAATGGAAGTCTGTATAGTGATAGACCACTTTGTTCCATTGACGATCCGACAATGAAACTCGTGTCGTCTTCTACCTTGTTTGTGAGATGACAAATTATCGAACCTTGCTTGCGAGATGCAACTTGTCGATTCTACTCGGATCCTTTGGAAACGTTGAGGTTCAAAGAGCTTCTTTGTTAGGTTTACGAACCCTCTTTTACTCTACAGACTTTGTTCTAGTAAGTTAACAAGTTTTGAGAGCAAGAGATTGCGGAATCTCTCGCTAAATTGTCGTGGAATCGAAGGGAGTTTCTCTTTCTTCTCTTATGCCGACAACCAATCACCCCTCCCTATTTAGCCCCTCCAGGGGCTATTTATAGAGGGTTTTTTTTAGGGGCACCACCACTTCTACTAGGGGACAACCCAATTTTTTTTTGAAAAAATTACAAGTTTGCCATTGGTTTTTTTTTACTAGGGAGGCAGCCCAAAAAACACTATAAAAGCCAATGTGATTTTATTTCATCTCTCTCTTTCTTCCTCTACTACTTCTCTTCCTCCACTCTTTTTTTCTCCTCCTCATATAAACCTATAATTAACCTAACCTAGGTGAAATTGTCCCCCAACCTAAAATTGTTGAAGATTTTTGGTAAAATATCTAGTAACAGTGTCAATCACTTCTCCCATTTATTTGTAAGTCGTCGAATTTATTTTTGTGTAATATTTTAAGTTTTAACCTAAATTTTACATATAAAAGTTGAATTTTGTGTTTAATGTAGAAAGAAATAGAAAATGGAACAACCCGGACCATCAAATGCTGGATACTCTCCTCCCACAACGTCCGAAGAACACTTTGACGCATCGGAAACCCTCGTGGTAATTACACTTGAACTTTACTTCGGGTGAAAAATTGGACTTTGACACAGAGGACTGCCACAAATGTGGCAGTCCCTCACATATATAGGACTGCCAGAGATGTGGCAGTCCTATATATGTGAGGGACTGCCACATTTGTGGCAGAGGAGGACTGCCACAAATGTGGCAGTCCCTCACATATATAGGACTGCCAGAGATGTGGCAGTCCTATATATGTGAGGGACTGCCACATTTGTGGCAGTCCTCTGTATGTGAGGGACTGCCACATCTGTGGCAGTCCTATGTGTCCAAGCCATTTCCTCTTTTAAGCAGCCTGCCTTACCAACTTATCACCAATATTTTTAACATGATCCTCTAGCTAACTCTATAAATAATAATATGAGTATCATTTTCCATTCACTTAAGTGGAGAAATGAAGACATATCACATAAAGAGTAAATACAAAACCATATTTTAACAGTAAAAAAATATATAGGGATCAATCGTATCACGTCTTGTACCCATATATATATATATATATATATATATATATATATATATATATATATATATAACCCAAATATGAACATTGATCCAAATACTGATGTTACTTTCAAGTAGCAACTATATTACATTTATAACTAAATTTTAGAGAACTAAGAATTATATGTTGCAGACAGATACGCTTGAAGTGTCTCAACTTGTGACCAAGTACAGACTCCTCTATAAATAATAATACGCTTTATGTAGTTGTTTAGTTTTGACTTTTAACTTCTATTGTAGGAGTTACGATCTTCCGAGGTTGCGGTGCATACTCCAATTGCAATCGATGTAGGACATTTATTTTGGACCGATCTTTCGTTTCAATCAAGCGACGATGCGGTACAATGGTGTCGAGAAGTTGGACGGAAAAACAACTTGGTTCTAGTGATATCCAGATCGGCCCGAAATCGCCCAGGACGACACAATGTGATGGTTGGCTGTGAAAGAGGTGGTGTGTTCAGATCGCACAAGAAAGACACAGTTATCCAAAATAAAGTTCCAAGAAAGAAAGCTGGAACAAGGAAATGTGGTTGTCCATTCACGATCCAGATTAGAAAAGAAGAAGAAGGGAAGTGGTCAGTACAAGTGAAGAATGGAACCCACAATCATGAGATTGCCGAGACACTATTGGGTCATCCGTATGTCGGACGGTTGAACCCTACGGAGAAGAAGATAGCCGAAGACTTGTCCACTTCCGGTGTTGCACCGAGACAAATATATTCAGTCATACGGCATGAAGATGAGAAGAACATGTCTACGATGAGGTCAATATACAACGCCCTATCATCTTCGAACGCTGTCCGGACGAAATCAAGAATGGCGATGCAAGAAGTGCTGAAGTTGCTTGCCGATAATCATTACGTTGAGTTCCATAGAAGACATCCCCAGAGTAATGAAGTAATTTCAATCTTTTGGGCTCATCCAGATTGCACAAGTCTGGCCAGGTCTTTTGCCGACGTGTTAGTCCTTGATTGCACGTACAAGACCAACAAGTTCAAGATGCATCTCCTTCATATTGTCGGATTCACCTCTACTCGGAAAACATTCCCGGTGGCATTTTGCTTCATGAAGAGTGAAAAACTTGAAGACTACACATGGGCATTGGAGAAACTGAAAATACTTTACACCGGTCATACAGAGCCGTCAGTTCTTGTGACCGACAGAGAGTATGCCCTAATTAATGCTATTCACATTGTTTTTCCTCAAGCGGATACATTGCTATGCACTTGGCATGTCAATCGTAATATTGAAGCCCAATGTAAGTTGAAGTTTCAGAAGGAGGAAGGTAAAATTGACATGCAAAATTTTTAAGAATTCTCCAATGACTGGAATTGTGTGTGGCGAGCCTCTACGATTGACAGTTACGACGCCGCATGGTACATGTTCAAGAAAAAGTGGGAGGCGAGGGAGCCGGCATGCATTTTATACATCAAAGATACATGGCTTGAACCGCACAAAGAGC
Source organism: Iris pallida (assembly GCA_029216955.1). Lineage (NCBI taxonomy): Eukaryota > Viridiplantae > Streptophyta > Magnoliopsida > Asparagales > Iridaceae > Iris > Iris pallida. The sequence continues at coordinate 6,145,077 of JANAVB010029816.1, read as the reverse complement.
ACTTCGTCTTAGCATGGACAAATTTGGTGAAGCATTACGGCACGACAACTACGAACCGTGTCGAAGGAGTACACTCTGTAGTGAAGAGACAACTAAAATCATCTCTCGGCAACTTTGTCTCTGTTTGGCAAGCTATACATCTATTGGTAGACCGGACGGTGAATGAAATTAAGGCATCATTTGAGATGAGCTTAAATATAGTCATGCATGAGCATAGAAAGAATGTACTGTTAGATGCTTTAGTTCGCGTGGTATCACACACGGCGTTGACATTAATATGTGATGAGATTGAAAGGTCAAAGGATGTCGGGTTTGATCCCCAAGTTTGCGGGTGTGTACATCGACATACACTGGGCCTCCCTTGTGCACATCAGATTAATGAATATCGCCGTGAATCCATTCTTATTCCAGTAGAAGCAGTCGATCAACGTTGGAGGCAGTTGTCTGTGATGCCTGTGGTGAAGACGGACGATGATTTCTTTTTTTTGCCACAAGTGAAACTTCTCCACGCAAGGTGGTTAGCCTCAGTAGCAGCGGAGCGGCAGTCCATTGAGCTTAAAATCCAAAAAATTGCATGTCCGGTCACTACTACAATGCATGAGCCGACCGTTATTTCCAATCCTAAAGGCAGGCCTCAAACAAGATTGACTAGTTCACAGAAGAGAAGGCTGGAGTCAACTAGGAGAGATCCATCGCACTTTGAGCATGTTGAACGAAGCTTACAGCAAGCTCCGCCCGCACGGAAGGGCAAGCTTGTCATTCGCCAAAAAATAGAGAAAATGGACCTCCCAAGAGAAGATACCGTTGCAAGCCAAACACTGAGTTTGTATATTGATAAATTCCAACCTGAGCTTCGCCGATACATTTGGTCTATTTTCGATGTCCCCGGTGATGGCCATTGTGGATTCCATGTGCTTGCAAGACATCTTAGTTATGATGTCAAAGACGGATGGAGACGGGTGAGGCAGGAGCTGTACGAGGAGTTAGAGACTCGTCTTCCATTCTACTCCCGTCTCCTAAGCGAAGAAACGGTTGCAAGTTTGTCGTTAAGTATCCCTTGCACCGACAGTGTTACCGGGACATACCACTACATGTCAGTCCCGTCTACCGGCTATTTATTTGCCAATATGTACATGATACCTCTCGTAATTTTTTTGATAGGTATTAGAGAAACATTCTTTCCGATGTGCGCACCTCCGCCGGACCACGGACATTCTAACCTATGTACTATAGGTCACATCAGTGATCACTTCGTCATACTAAAGATGATCGGTTATTCTCCGATTCCTCCACCTTCAACAGTTTGGTACAAAAGAGCACCGGTCGAAGCCAGAGCTTGGACCACACCTTTCGCTCATCAAATCGACCATTGTAAAAAGTTGTTGAAGTTTAAGGAGCCAAGAGACTTACCTGCTGACCACTGTGACGTCGAAATCGACTGAGTATCAATGTGTTATATGGAGGACCACTTTTGTATACATTTTGGCATTTTGGTTATAGAGGACCACTTTTGTATACATTAAACTATGAAATATGAAGTTCAATATATATTTCTTACTTTTATCCATGTGTTATATGTCTTTTATCTAGGTGTTATACATGTGTGTTTTGTGTGTTTTGGGTGTTATACATGTGTGTCATACATGTGTGTTATGAATTGTTCTGTGTGTTCTAGGACTGCCACAAACAGGGCAGTCCAACACATGTGAAGGACTGTCCTGTGTGTGGCAGTCCTAAATAAAATGTTCACAGAACAATTCATCTAGGACTGCCACACCCAGGGCAGTCCTTCACATGTGTTAGACTGCCCTGTGTGTGGCAGTCCTAAATAAAATGTTAACAGAACAATTCATCTAGGACTGCCACACCCAGGGCAGTCCTTTACATGTGTTGGACTGCCCTGTGTGTGGCAGTCCTAGATAAAATGTTCACAGAACAATTCATCTAGGACTGCCACACCCAGGACAGTCCTTCACATGTGTTGGACTGCCCTGTGTGTGGCAGTCCTAGATGAATTGTTCTGTGAACAAATCACAGAACATTTTATTTAGGACTGCCACACCCAGGGCAGTCCTTCACATGTGTTGGACTGCCCTGGGTGTGGCAGTCCTAGATGAATTGTTCTGTGATCAAGTCACAGAACATTTAATCTAGGACTGCCACACACAGGGCAGTCCAACACATGTGAAGGACTGCCATGGGTGTGGCAGTCCTAGAACACACAGGATAAAAGTAACACACATGTATGACACACATGTATAACACCCAAAACACACAAAACACAGAACATTTTAGCAAGTACTTGTTTTACAGAAGTATTTCAACACAAGAATTATTTCAACAGATATCCACACATATAGGGCTGCAAATGAGCCAGCCGTTCGCGAGCTGCTCGAAGCTCGGCTTGATAAAAGCTTGTTTGAGCTCGGTTCGTTTAGTAAACAAGCCGAGCTCAAGCTTTATTTTTGAGCTCGTTTAATAAACAAGCCAAGCTCAAGCTTAGAAGTACTCGGCTCGATTGAGCTCGCGAGCTGGCTCGTTTATGAGCTTGTGAGCTGGCTCGTTTAGAAGCTCGTTTAGGAGCTTGTTTAGAAGCTCGTTTGTTCTTTGTTGAATTCTAATTTTGTTTATATATATATATATATATATATATATATATATATATATATATATATATATATATATATGTGTGTAATATATATTTATGTCCTTAATAAGTGATATTAAGGAACTTTTTTTTAAAATTTTATAAATAAATTGTTAATATTTCATAAACTTGAAATCAAACCTAACAAGCTTGAAATTAAGCTCTCTTGAATTCAAGCTTAATGAGCTTGAAATAAAGTTGAGAGACAAGCTTGATTTCAAACTTATCGAGCTTGTTTATCAAGCTTGAATCAAGCTTCCTTATCGAGCCAAGCTCGAGCTCAAACCAAGCCAAGCTCAAGCTTAATATAAACAAGCTCAAGCCAAGCTCAAGCTTTAAAATTAAAAATTTATCAAGCTCGAGCTCGAGCTTGAATAATTCTTGTCAAGCCAAGCTCAAGCTTACAAAAGCTTGGCTCGGCTCGGCTCGTTTGCAGCCCTACACACATATTCAACAGATATTCAACACAAGAATTATTTCAACAGATATCCACACATTTTTATCTAAAGTATCCCACACATTTTTAACATCCAAAATAATGTCAACACCCAAAAATATCACATATCCAACACATATCCAACAGAAGTATATCAACATCCAAAAACAAGATTGACAAGTATTCAACATCATACAATCAGACGTCAGACAATCATACTACATATCATGACGGGCCTTCGAACGAGACTCCGTATTACGCGTGAATGGGAACTCAACCTCGTCGTCAATGCGCTCAAGCTCGTTGGTGACCAAGGTACTAGTGTCGACCAAGACACTAGTGTCACTTTGGCAAGCGCTCCGAAGTGTCTTGGCCAGTTCCTTCGCCCTTGTAGACTGTAAATGAAAGTATAATTGAATTTAGTATACAAACATGAAAATCTCGAACTAACTACTAATGCGGAACTCACCATCTTCACCAATGAAGCATACAAGATGTTTTTCGAAGGAAGATTTCCAACAGCTACTACGGCCTCGGGACCCAGGTTTGAAGGGTTCAACAACTTAGGATGTCCGACCTGCCGAAAGTACGGCATGTAGTTCTCGCTGCAGTCAGCCATCTGGGTGACCGGTTGACTCTCATCTTCCCCAAGTAGGTGCCTTTGCCACTCGGAGTAGAAGTCGATCACCCAGTCGAAATATGCCGGTTTGTAGTTCAATGGTTGGGTTCCGCGGGGAGGTTCGAACATCTGTAGTGTGCGCTTCGGCACACTTTGCACGAAGCCAAACTGCCGAAGTACACGATCAAGCATGTACGGCTCCTTGATATCGTAGCATGTGATCATGCCATGAAATAAAAAAACTTGTTGCATGGCACGACTCCCCTCGCAAAAATCCCGGTATGGATCCCAAAATATCTGTAGGAAAACAGTTAACAGCAAAAAAAACTTAACATAAAAAAATAAGTCCCAATTTATTACCTCTTCTGGTATCAGATTGTCAAGTACTTCACGAATGGAAGCCAGTATTTGCCAATCTTTGGTTTCCACTTGGGCCGGCCACCATCGAGCCACTCTAGGAAGGTGTTCAAAATAGATTGGGTTCATGTCACCCCGCCTGAGCATCCGAAAGTGCTCGTATATCCATGCCTATTCAATTTATAAGTTAATAGTCACAAAATATAAACAACAAAATGAAGTATACGAGATTAAATCGTTGGAAGTTTTCTTACATGTAGGAGAGTCTGGCATCCGACAATTGTCTTAGTCCCGACACGGAATGCGATACCGAGCTCGCGGTAAAGATAGGCGAGAATACCGCTACCCCACGATATATCAATGAAGTCATCCACGGACAATAAATTGAGCATGTACCTCGCATGTATCGAGGTTCCGGACTTGTCCGAAATGCCTACCGTTCCTAGGACGAACAACATGTAAGCACGGGCCACCGTGTCGACCAACTCATCATCATCCTCATCCAATTCCATATTCGTGAAGTGCTCCACTAGAAATGACAGAGGAATTCCATATAATTTCTTGAAGCCGGGGAGAGTTGTAAAACTAGTTTCCTCAAGTCCAAGGTTACTTGAGACAAACTTGACGATCTTCGAGTACCATTTTATGGATTTTTCATCTCTGTAATGTTCTTTGGTCATGACGCGACCGGTAACTGGTAGCTCCAGTATCTGGTAGACGTCGTCAAGTGTAATGGTCATCTCCCCGCATGGGAGATGAAACGTGTTGGTCTCCGGGTGCCATCTCTCCACAAAGGCGGATATCAGGGCACTATCCATTGTCCTATAGGCATAATCTGCCAAATTATGCAAACCGCTCGGTACGATTTTAACCTGCACGGCCTCCGGTAAGCTTCTAAACGGCCAAGACACGGTTTTCTTCCCGTGACTCACAGCCCTAAGGATACGATATGTCCTCTATATATCAAACAACATATAAAAATATAAAAAATATGAAATACATATAGATATCATATACTAAACTGCTAGCTTACAAAAGTAATGTACATACCGGGTCCTTCCATATTGCATATGCAATATGGTTCTCAAAAGAAGCCAACATTGAGCAACCTGGCGGCCGGACAGGCGGCTCAGAAGGACCGGCCTCCTCAGAAGGACCGGCCTCCCCAGATGGAGCAGAACCACCTTGACGTGGTGGTAGGAGTTGACTAATTGGCACGTCGTTGTCATAACTGGAAGAAGGAGAAGGAGAACGAGCTCGTTGCTTCGACCGAGCTTGTGCAACCGGTGGGGGTCTCCGTGTCCCATCCCGACCTTGGCGCTCCGGTTCGAAAATTGTAATCGGACGCTCAAGAGGACGTTCCGCGCGTTTCTTCTGCTTTGACGCGGTGGGGCGTATTCTTTTTGGTGCGTCCGGAGGAGTATTACCCCTATAGAACAATGGATTGTGCGACCGTACAATTAATAAATAATACAAACTAAAATAGAACTGTTACCCCCTATCCCCCATCCCCAGAACTGAGTACAATAGGACTGCCAAGCATGTGGCAGTCCACATGTAAACAAGGACTGCCACAGGCCTGGCAGTCCTCTATTAAAAGAGGACTGCCAGGACTGTGGCAGTCCTTGTTTACATATGGACTGCCACATGCTTGGCAGTCCTACTGTACTCGGCCAACAGACAAACGACTCGCTAGTTTGTCGTTTTCTAGGGTTAGAATTTGAAGAGAAATTGTGGATTTGTCGTGTTCGAAAATGCCATTCATAAATCCTAAAGACATTCTAAACCTAAATTATCAAAAGTTTTTAGACAATTAAAACTATTCTAGGGTTTCGAATAAAATGTAGAAAATTAATGAAGAAATTAGGGAAGAACGTACCTAGAATCCGATTTCTTCGACTTGCGTGTCATCTCGTCGAATGTGGGAGTGTTCTTGAAAGAAATTTGGTGGAGGAATTAGGATTAGAGTGTTGGAGGAGAATTTTCTAAGGTTTTGGGAGAGGGAGAGAGAGCTCTTCTTTTTTTTCTTTTGGAGGAGAGAGAGAGAGGAAATTATGAATGGAAAGGAAATGTGAGTTTGGGGGGTTGGGCTGCCCCCTAGTAAAATCTGTAGGAACCCTAGAGGGGGGTGAATAGGGTCAAGCTAACTAATCAAGCACTTAGCACAAGCTAATGGACAATTAAAAAATATAAGTGCAAGAGAAGAAGTAATAACAATACCGACACACGATATATCCTGGTATCCTCCCAAGAGGCACTCCAGTCCCGGAACTCTCTCCGGCTTTAATCCACTATTTGAGCAAATAGTTACACACGAGTTTGGATCCGAAGAACTCGCCAACTTCTTACACAAGAGCTTTAATCCGAAGGGCTCTCCGACTTCAACCGAGAGTTTGGATACGAAGACTCCCCAACTTCAACCGAGAGTTTGGATACGAAGACTCTCTAACTTCAACCTTTCACAATAGGTTTTGATCTCCTTATACAATAGGATGAAGATCTCACTTTTCAACTCAATAACTCTAACACAATTTGTGAATGACAAATGAAAGCTTTGTAGAGTTGTTTGTGGATAGGCTTTGGTGGTTTAGAAATTTTTAGGCTCAAAGCATCAACCTTGAATAAAGGGGTTCAAGGCTATTTATAACCAAAGCTTGAAAAGAAGACAAAGGCAACTTTTCAGCCACGAACCGGCATACCGCCGGTATGATCCGGCATACCGGCGGTATACCGGTCTGGAATTGCAATGGCTAGAAATATAGCCGTTGGGATCATTAATGGCTGGAAATTCGACCGTTGGAATTTCAACGTTTCGGAAGCGGTATACCGTCGGTATGGACCGGTATGCCGTCGGTATGCCGGTTTTGTAAACAGAAACTTTCTGTGAACAAAAACCGGTATACCGTCGGTATACGCCGGTATACCGTCGGTATGCCGTTTTCCACCAAAAATGATCCTGGACTTATTTCTGCCCTAGCTTTCGATTTTGCCATCCATTTTTTTGTGTTTACAATAATTCCTAAGACTCATTACAGACTCCAGATATACTTAGGCAAGTGCAGGCTTCTTCAGAGTCTTGAAATGATGATGGCATGGCTTGGCTTTTTCCCCCGGTGCGTGGCTCCAGAGATGTCGTTGGGTGGTTCAGAGAAATCTTGTGGAAGCCGTCGTCTTTGGCCCACCATGATTTCTTCATAGCATATGTCCACATTTGATCTTACAAATTGCTTTTCTGCAAATACATGTTAGGCGAACAAAGCAATATACATGTAGCAAGTATGATAAGATAAAGCACATTAGGACTATGCAAAGTTTAAGTATAGGTGCTACGGTGATAGCATAAAAGTTAGTGATATCATAATGTTAAACTTAATTGAATAACCATAATCAAAACATAGTTCTGATTTTGGTAGCTCAATTAAATTTAAAGTATATATAATAAAAACTCATATCACTAATATGTAACACAATAAGCACATATCACCAAAGGTATAAGTATAAGTAGAAATGCTATAGTGATAGTATGAAGATTAGTGATAATGAAATGCTAAACTTAGCAGATTAACCATATTCAAAAATATGATACAATCATTGGGCCAACAAAATCTCCACTTTCTGGGCTGCCCCCTAAGTAAGGGCTGCCCCCTAGTAAAAGTGGTGGTGCCCCTAAAAAAAACCTTATAGAGCTGATAGGGGTGTAGTGTCCCACCGTCTATCCGGTTAGGCTAAACTGCTAGCCTACGAGGCTAAACAGAGAATGCTTGCCTTTAGGGATAATTGTTCCTTCGTTATTCTATTAAAATTAAATTTTATGGGTGTAAGTAATGACCCATTCCTCAGGGTAGTAACAACCCCTAAAAATAGTGGGACTGTTAGGGTCTGCTTGGATTGAGGGAAAAAAAAGTAGAGTTAAGTGGGGTTAAATGAGGGGGAGTTAAGTGAGGGGGAGTAGAGTCAATACATAGAACCTTGTTTGGATTGGAGGGAGAGTTAAGTGAGGAGTATTTAATAACTCTTGCTTGGATTTGAGGTTTTGAGTGAGAAGAGAATTAATAAAAGTATGATAGTTACTAAAATAACCTTATTACATATGTCATAAAATTAAATTTGATTAAAATTTTAATTATAACTTATCAAAATATCTTCACAAATTAGGAAGGTACGGAGCAACATGTTGAAAACAAAAAAAATGGAAGAAAAATCATAAAATTTTATAGAACAAATGAGGGGTATTTATGACTTTTTAAACAGAACTCCTCAATCACCCTCCTTAATCCTCCGATTTGGGGGGGTTAAAAAAATGGACAAAAGAGGGTGAAATAAACCCTCACTTAACCCTCTATAACTCTACCACCCAAATCTCCACCCTCAAACCAAGCATGATTTTATTTTTTTCTCACTTAACTTTTCCTTACTTAACTCTCTTAACCCTCAATCCAAGCGGACCCTTACCCCTAAAATTTCGCTCTTGGGGGCAACAGGTCGAATGACCTCTAACCACCACTTGTCCAGTGGGGTTAGCGTCTGACGACGTTGAATAGCCATTTGGAGAGGCTACACCTACGACGAGACTAGCCTTCCTAGTAAAGAGTCGTTTCTACGACGGGGATAGCTAACTTGGTTAAAAGCTTGCATGTGCGGAGGAGCAAGCCTTCTAGAGAAATGCTATGCAGATAGTATTAAGAGGTAATCAGTTTTTTTTTATAACCTAACAAGTACTTGATCACATTACACTTTTGTCACATTAAGGTCATATCACATTACAAAGTGTTACATGATTACATCACCTCAAAAAAGAAAAGAAAAGGAAGCATAGACTAAGTATATTAATTTTTTTTGGTAATATAGCTGCTGTTTTGATTAGTTATTTTTGGGTGTTTATAAAGGCACTTCACTTTTTACTCACGGCTAGTCCGGATTGGAGTTGGCCCAAATTTTTTTTGGATTTTACTCAGGACAGACCATTGTTTGGATTTGGGGCTGTCCCAAAGTAATCCCCCCCCCCCCCCAAAATACAAATTTCATCTCTCATTTGCCAACATACTTCTCTCTCATCCTAAACCCTAACTTCTCTCTTCTTCTTCCTCCTAAACCCTAAACTCTAACTCCATTCTCCAATACTAGCCGAGCATCTTCATCATCTTCCTCTTCTTCTCCACGTCTTCTTCTCTCTTTCAAGGAGAACGATAGCCCCCAAACCTTCATCGCAAACAAGGTACGAAATCTTTGTTAATCTTTTTCCATTTCTTTCGAAAACCCTAGAAATTTACTTCAAAAATTGAAGCATCAATTACATTCTTTCTTTCAATTGCAATTATTGTAATGTGAATGAAACTAATTCGGAGGAAGGAAGTAAACCGTAGCATACGTGAATGCAAAAATTTTGCGTCGTCCAGGACTGCCCATTCTTCTGGCAGTCCTGACTGTACGTTGGACTGCCAAAAAAATGAGCAGTCCATTGGCATAACATGTGTAACAATGGACTGCCCATTTTTTGGCAGTCCTGACTGTATGTTGGACTGCCAGAAAAATGAGCAGTCCATTGGCATAACATGTGTAACAATGGACTGCCCATTTTTTTGGCAGTCCAACATACAGTTAGGACTGCCAGAAAAGTGGGCAGTCCTTTCTTACACATGATGTGAGTTAGGACTGTCCACTTGTCTGGCAGTCCTAACTGTATATTGGACTGCCAGAAATTTGGGCAGTCTTTATTTACACACGTCCTGAGCCAGGGCTGCCCATTCAAACTGGCAGTCCAATATACAGTCAAGACTACTAGAATATTGGGCAGTCCAATGTTTGTACTAGTTGAACAGCAACATTTGTGGGCATGCCATACATTTTAATATGTAATTAATATTCATTATTAGTCATGAAAAGAAGAGAAAGGAGAAGGATGTTGAGGCCAGGCCCGAAAGAAAACGTCCTACCACATCGGATCGTAAGGCGCATGAAGCTGGTAGAGTTCTCGAGAAAGGGCTAACAATCAGAGAACCCGAACTAGCCTCACAAATAAGAACACGTGGAACGAAACATGTTGCAAGGCATTTGAAGAAAGCGGCAACTCGTCGTGATGATTCCTCCGATGATGATGATGTACCCATTGCTCGAATGAGAGATGACGCTGGATCGGGTCCTTCTCAAGTAGCCGAGGAAGAGAAAAAGGAAGATGCGGACCCAATTGGTTGCTCTATTTTGACGTCAATCGAGAACCACATTTCTTATGAAATATGGAAGGATCCGGTTAGTTACTTACCTTGAATATAGATTAACTATTCGAAATAATAGTTATATGTAATATTGAATCTTTGTTTAACTTTTTTTTATTTGCAGAAAAGCTTGCGTCTTTTGAGGATAATAAACCATGCGAAGATGTATAGTACGTGGGGATTTGATGAGTTGAAAGAGAGTGTGAAGAAAAAAATCACCCCCACCGGATTGCAGTATTTGGCAAAATACTCGTATCAGATATTGGACCACGCAATAATTTCTGCATTTGTGGAGCTCTGGCATCCAGAAACCAACAGTTTCCGTCTCGCAGACGGAGAGTTGACAATCACCCTTGATGATGTCCACCACATTTTGGGGCTTAGAGTTGATGGTCGTCAAATGTCGATGGATTATTCCGAGGGCGACTTCGACCTGTATGATGAGATGGTGGATTTGGTTGCCAATTGTCTCGGGGTTGAGGCAGAGACTTTTGTCACAATTCCCGAATTTAAGAAGTCGTATGGAGTTCCTTTAAGTTTTTTGAGGAATACATTCAATGACGACGCCGACGACGCCGACGACAACAATGCTAATAACGACCTCGTGGCCCAGGGATACATGCAGTTCATCCTAGGGGCCATCGACATTACAGACAAGTCCGGGACCGCGATACATGCAAAATATCTAAACAATTTTAGGGACTTGAACACTGTGGATCAAATATCATTCGAAAGTGGTATACTAGCACACTTCTACCGCGAACTTGGTGCTGCATCTTGAGTTGAGTCGAAGACAATAGCTGGTTGTCAAACACTGCTCCATGTAAGCAAACCCTAGCATACTGTGTCTATAGAATTGTATAAAATTATGTCGATAACGATAACATTATTATATTTTACATTTTCAGGCGTGGATATATGAGCATTTTTCGACGCTCAATAGGGCTACTCAATCAAAATTATGATGAGCAGATGCCCATGATGTGTAGGTGGAGGCCGGCTAAGATAGATACCAGACATCCACATACGTTGGCTACCCTACGTGTCGCTCTAGAAGATCTGAGGGCAAAGGAGGTGAAACAATAGTAACTTGAAGTAACATTTACTTACCACTCTAGTATTCCACATTAATTAGTAACTCCTTAAGTAATGAATGCATGTTGTAGATTATTTGGCATCCATATCAGGATCTGCAAAATAGCACTCGTCCTGTGCAACCAGTTGCACTATTTAGAGGTCCGATATTTTGTTATGAAACTGAGGAGCCTCACATCCCCGATAGAGTGCTTCCTCAGTTTGGTTACGTACAGATTATCCCGAGCACGTTGAAATTGAGGACCGCTACAAAAGGGAAGAAACCATCGACCTATGTCCCGCCGTACTACCCTTGGGGTTCGTATTTATTCACTGAGTGGCAACAACATGTTGTCGGTGAAACCATACGAACTCCGGCGGTGGAGATGTGGGATTGTAGTGAGGACTATATGGAATACTATATGAATGCCGGACATGGTATGATGTTGAATCCTGATAAGAGAAGTGCGAAAGTGCCGGTAGCAGCCCCCTTACCATCCAAATCAGTATTATATGATGCATTACAGAAGATGGTTAGTATAGTTTGTTTAATTAACCCATGTAGTGGTAAAGTATTGGTTCCTAAATTTATAATATGTATTCATGTAGGCTTCGAAAGTGAAGAAATTGGGGAAAAGTCTAATCATGTGCAAGGGGGAGAATTACGAAGATGTTGGTACCCAGATGCAGAACATCGCAGCTGATTATCCATTTATCGAATATGAGCGACGCACGAAGATGCGTTATGAAAATGAATGACTATATAGTTTGTATATGGTTGAACCATTTGGTAGTTGGGTGAACGACGCAGGAAGTGTCGTGTAAAACTTTTATAATTGGTTGAACAATCCCCGTGTCAACAGTATTAAATTGGTTTGCATATTATATGAATATTGTCTTGGGTATCTTACTGTAAATTAGTATTATATTGATTGCAAGTTTGCGTATTATATGAGTGTCGTTGCGAGTACTTCTGTATGTGGACTGTCAGGACTTGTTGTGAGCAAGAAATTTTTTGTATGTGGACTGTCCAGAAACTGGGCAGTCCTTGCTCACAGCAAGTTCTGTGATGGACTCACAGCAAGTTCTGTGATGGACTGTCGTCCATCACAGAACTTGCTGTGAGCATGGACTGCCCAATTTTCTGGCAGTCCTTGCTAACATCAAGTTCTTGTCTGGACTGTCCAGTTTCCTGGCAGTCCACATATGTATGTGGACTGCCAGGAAACTGGGCAGTCCATCACAGAACTTGCTGTGAGCATGGACTGTCCAGTTTCCTGGCAGTCCATATATGTATGTGGACTGCCAGAAAACTGGGCAGTCCATCACAGAACTTGCTGTGAGCATGGACTGTCCAGTTTTCTGGCAGTCCTTGCTAACAGCAAGTTCTTGTCTGGACTGTCCAGTTTCCTGGCAGTCCATATATGTATGTGGACTGCCAGGAAATTGGGCAGTCTATCACAGAACTTGCTGTGAGCAATGACTGCCCTGGAACTGGGCAGTCCTAATTGATCCTCATTAGGATACTAAGTAGGATACTCAGTACGATATAAAATCTCATAGATACTCAGTACGATACAAAATACTCGTAGATACTCAGTACGATAAAAAACTCGCTGGTAATCAGTAAGATACAAAATACTCATAGATACTCAGTAAGATACAAAATATCAACTATACATCTGTCTATACAAAATGCTACGCTTCGTCAACTATACATCAGTCTATGCAAAATGTGTCACGCCCCGCTCCCAAAACGTATGGGATTAGGACATAACCTGGCCAGCTGATACGACCTAGAGTGAGCTGCCCAATTTAATGGACTCACTTAGGCGTACTACGCTGTAAAAATAACTATACTACACAGGCAAGTGGTAACATTTAGATCTCATCCACAGGAACAAAAAAAGTAATGCTGAAATATAAAACTGGAAATAACATGGAGTCTGAAATAAATACAACTGAATAGTCTGGTGGGTACAAGCCCACGGAGTACAACACTGAATAAAAATACTGAAAGTAGAAAGATAACTAGTCATGAGCATTGACTAACTAGATAACGATGCTCATAATCTAAACAACACCATACCCTGAGTCAAGAAAACTCCTCAGGAAGCACCTCATCGTCTTCTGCAGCAAGTCCTGTCTCAAGTCCCGGTTCGTACCCAGTCAACTATAAGTGCTCGTCTAAATCTGGAAAGCAACCAGGTCCTCAGGGGACATAGCAAGATACAGAGTAAACATGCCATAAAGTAATACTGAATAACTGCAAAGGGTGAACTAACCAGCTAAGTGAATGCACTTTGAAGACAACCCTAGTACGTATGGGTAGGTAATAAGGCTTTGGCGTCGAAGCACGGGCCGACGTCGGATCACGAGCCGAGGCCCCACTCATCCGGGCAACACTGAACGACTTGGCCCTTTCTCGGATATTTTGGCTATCCCATACGTCTATTAATTGTCTTCCCCTATCCCTCGGAATGCACAAGTCGTATCCACCACTTGATCATTCCGACTCTCAACGCAAGGTCACAATTACTAGACATACCTAACCATTCTATGTACCAGAGCATGGGCCCTTGCACTGGTAGCTAGCCAGATGCGCAAGCCCGTGCCATGGTACGAACTCACTCAGTGCCGTGTCGTAACACGTGTCAATGTCATGGGAATCATGACTATGATTCCATAACTTAGGGATGTCACCTAGGACTAAGTCAAGTACATGAGACTCGAAGACAATGCCGTCATCGACTGTATCCGAGGCATCACTCGGACACACAACTACGCCCACTCTACTAAGTGCACAATACGAATGAATGAGTAAAATCAGTAATATAAGGCAAGGTATACTTGCCTGAAACTTCGGGAGGTTCAAGCGAAGATCCGGGCTCGTCAATCAAGATCGTATCGTCCTGAGCACCTACAAAAACACAAGTACAACTTACGATATGCTAAACAAACATTCATGATTTACACCTCTAACCACACAATATAGAGTATGTGAGATGTCTAGTGTATGTGTGCTCACAAGGAAAGGTATATGCCATAAATTTATAGAGAAAACATATATATAAGGAGATGTATATATGAAAATATATACATATATATATAAATATATACATACAAATATATATGTAAAGGGAAATATATATACACGAAAATGTATAGAGGAAAATTATATATATATATATATATATATATATATATATATATATATATATATATATATATATATATATAAGTTATATATAAGAAGACATATATATATATATATCTATATATATAGGAGATAATACATAGGAGTATATATACCCGCATCATATACATCCGATAATATATATAGGGGATCTATGTAAGAAATGTATATAGCAACATATATACGAGTGTATACCCATACGAATATATATATATATATATATATATATATATATATATATATATATATATATATATATATATATATATATATATATATATAAACATTATTTAATAGAAACATATATATGTATATATATAAATATGGGATATCTACAAGAATGAATGTAGGGAAAGCCTACTGTTATGTGTTCAATCAAGATAGAGTGACACATGCATGGATATCACGAAAACAACACATAAGAGGAGGAGGAAGAGGGTTATACCTCGCCGTCATGGGGGCGTGCCTGCGTCTCGTATGCGACGGTGAAGATTGGAGATCGGAGTGGCCGACTGAGTACATGCGGCGGCACGGGAAACGCGTGACCGCGCTCGCGGTGGTGCGCGAAGCACACGCAGCAGCAACAGCTGCAGCAACTCAAGGCTGCTGCTGTGCGGCCTGTTCGAGGGGGGGCGCCACCCTGGGTTGGTGGTCGACGGTGGCCGTGAGGCGCGCGCGGCCAACGCAGCAGCTGCAGCAGTTCGTAGCAGCAGCAGCAAGCGGTGGCAGTGGTGGAGGTGGCTGGTGGTGGTGGCTGCACGTGGAGGCGGTGGTGGAGGAAAAAGAGTTCAGGTGGAGGGGGTGAAGAAGTCGGCCATGGAGGGTGAAGAAGATGGAGAGGGTGGTGGTGGCTGTGACCGAGAGGGAGGGAATATGATGATGGTGATGGGGTCGGTTGTAAGGTGGAGAAGGAGGAGGAGGAGGAGGATGAAGAAGGTGATGATGAAGATGATGGAGGTGGTGGCTGTCAGGTTAGGCTAGGGGTGAGGGAAGAGAGAATGTTAGAGAGAGGGGGGGTTCTCCTAGGCCGGCTAGTTGTGAGGGAGAGAGTGAGGGTGATGGTGATGTGTGAGGAGAGGTGATTATGGAGTGAGAGAAAGAGGGAGAAAATGTGTGATGTTGGGTTTAAAGAAAAGGTAGTGGGACCCATGAGATAGAGAGAGAGGACCGTGGGGTAGAGAGAAGGGATGTGGCTGTCGGTTAGTGAGGAAAGAGAGAGAGAGTATGTGAGGGTGGGTTTACTTGGGAAAGAGGGTGATAGTGATGTGTGAGGGGTGTGTGTTTGAAAATAGAGAGAGAGAAGGTATGGTGAGGTGATATTTTTGGTGTTTTGGTGTGTTGTAGAGATGAAAAATGGTGTGGGGGTGTTTTGTAGGGTGTTATTGGTGTTGTGTGTGGGGGGGGGGGGGGGGGGGCATGATGAACGGGTGTTGTCATGGTGCTTGGACTGAGTCCCGATGGGTCAGGTTGGGTCACAATTGGGTCTAATTGGGTCCCAGTAATTAAATGACTTAAATTAGTCGATGATAATTATTGATAAATAAATAGTACACGGGGACTAAATTGGATGGGACACAAGTGGCACGTGTGTAGTAGGCTCAAAATGGTCCGTGTCCATAAATTGGGTCGACCAGTTTGGGTCAAACTGGCGTCTCCAATACAAGTTGGAATTAAATGTGACTCAGTGGGGTGAATCGAGATTGGGTCAATTGCCCGGAGAATTGTACGATAAAAAATGAAGCACAAGAGAGTGTGTCTAAGTGGGACACGAAGGTCATGGGCGAAGAGCGTCTCGAGTAGATCATGCATGACAAATTAGTTTGGAGAAAATAACTAGTCTTGTGCTCTTAAATTAAAAGTCACGATAAGGTACACATGATGATAAAAAAAATAAAAGTGGGAATTTAATAATAATTCAAATGGCCTAATTTGACCCGAAAGTTCTGCGATACAAATAGAGCACAAGGGAACAAGTTTGGGTGGGACATGATATATCAACAGGAAGATAAATTTGTCTAGAACAAAAATCATAAAGAGCGTTTCGAGGGGATGACATCTCTGGCGCTCCAAAAATTAAAGTCACGAATAATACATTTAATTATCAAAACTAATTATAATAAAAATATTTATCAAAAATAACTCATTTAAAAATTTAAAATAATCCTAAAAATCTAGAGGGCTTACAAAATGTTACGCTTCGTCAACTATACATCAGTCTATGCAAAATATTACGCTTCGTCAACTATACATCAGTCAATTAATACATCATAGTGTCCCTCTGGCCTTGGTATAGGTACAACGGAGTTCGTGATTTTCTTGTAAACATTTATTGCATCTGTGTAGGGTGTTACCCAAGCGAGGGATTCTTCCGGTGCATGTTTCCACCAAACTGACGCAGGGGGAGGAATAGGAGAGTGCCCAATCAACCACGGGATAACAAAGTGATTTTCGACTGCCATACTTCCATAAGTTTATACGCATTTTACTCGACTGCCATACTTTCTGGCAGTCCTAAGTACTTTGTGGACTGCCATGCGATGTGGCAGTCCAGTTCAAGAGTATATGAATTTGTAGACTGCCCTTACTATAGAGCAGTCCATCAAGTACTTTGGACTGCTGAGTGTGTTGCAGTCCAATTGTCGACTACGAAAAAATAAAAGTACGACGGGGACCAACCAAGGGTTCTTCGGAGAGAATGTTGTGTTCTTCGGAAGGACCGGACTGATCGATTGCTACATTTGATGTCCCAATTTCTTCCATATTTTCTACATTATGACAAAACATTCAAAAATTTGGAATGAACAGATTATTTAACAAACTTTGCAATATAGTAGTCGAAAATATACCGACTACTACGAATATTCGTTGATAATTACTCTAGGGTTACAAAACAAGAAGATTTTCTTAGGTGTAGAGTGGGGGGACCACACATGGGGACAAGAGGAATCTCAATCTAGGGTTTGGACAAAAAGTGGAGAGGAAGAAGACAAAGGAAAAAAAGAAAATGTTACTTTTATACCCCCTATTGGGATAGCCCTAATAAATTTTTTCAATGACAAACTTGTAAATAATACAAAGTTTAAAATGGGCTAGCCCTGAGTAAAAAGTGAAGTGCCTTTATAAACACCCTTATTTTTTTGGGTAAATAGGCTAACTTTGGTAATATGGGTGGCTGGTTATTATTTGGTAAATAGGCAATTTGTTCAAAGAAAACATTTAAGGATTTCAAAAATAAAGCCAGTCCATTCATTAAAAGAAGTCCAATCCAACCGAACCCAACCGATATAACGAAACCGAATCAAAATTCTATACGATTCGGTTTGGTCGGTTAGTCTGTAAAGTCGGCTTGTTTTGGTCATTTTCAAAAACTTCAATTTTATTTGATTTATTTCAAAATCGATTATGTTTGAACCGAACCGACCAATGCTGAGAGGGTTTCTCCCTACTTTCGGCTCTTTCCCTTGGATCAGGCTGACCCGTTCCAAGATTTGGGAACAATCATTAAGACCTTTGAAAATTATACGAAAAATTGGAAAGGCTTAGGAATCTAGGAGATTAGGATCCAATTTGGTTCACTGTAATGTAATCGTAATCGAATGTAATTAAATGGAAAAAAAAAAAAAATTCTATTTGCTTATATTACAATTACGATTACATTACAATGTACCAAACAAGGCCTAGGTTCTAAATGAACATATACTCAGTTAGATTGAGGATGTTTTTTTTATTTGTCACGTCAAATGATGAGATATAGGATGTTGTTAACAAAAGTAAAATGATTGAAGTTGATTGATTTTTCGAGTGTTTCTGACCATATAAAACACTTAAAATTGAAAGGAAATGCAAGTATAATGAGATTGCTCATTCTTTATGAGTCTTTATGAGTCTATAACCATATAGTCAAGAAACATGGTAAGAGAATGAGAAAACTGAAAGTTATTTTTAGACTATTAATTAAGGCTCACAGTATTAGTATCATAATCGATAGTAATATCAACGCAGCTCCGGAGTTCTTGGCTTTGAAAAACTAAAAGATATAATAAATTATTTTAAAAGCAGGAAAAAAATTTGATACATGTATTATTTATTCTTACTCGTTAGTTTTGAATTGAATTTCAACATTGTTTTGTTGTTACGTGCACTAGATATTGTTGTAGTGAAATGCAATTCTTCATAGCAAATTGTATGATTTTACATTTTCGTATAGTCTCTTTATTGTCTAGAGAAACATGGAGGCTGCTTGCTTGCATGAGCTTAAGCTGCATATTCATAAGGTATGTCTACTTGCATCTCAACTTACTACTTAGATTTTATGACATGATCCTCTCGATCAGCTCATACCTATCTTGTCTAGTATTTTGCTTCCAATTAATATAATGGATTGATGTTAGATTGACTACATTCGTCTTAAAAACTGTCAAATCTTTTATGAAACTTTCTTATGTCTCATAATCGATCCCATTGTGATGGAAAAAGGTTTTTTTTGCTTGCTATTGGACAAAGTATCTCCGCAATATATAATTTTGAATGAAAATATTGAGATGCGGTAAGTATCATTAGGGCAATCATATACGACTTTGACAAATAGTAATGCTTATAATGTCTTACAAAAAAAATTTATTGACACAGTGTTGCATGCTGCTGATCTATTCTCGACACAATAAATCACTAGGGCGGCATTTTTTTTATTTTACAATTGACAATATATTAACTATGACTAGCAATGCCATAAGGGACCAAAACTTAAAATTTCAAAATTGTAGCATACCCAACGCAGAAATTTTCAATTTTACATAGTAACTTATGAAAAAATAAAATAAAAATTGTTGGATACGGGTTCGGGTCGGCCCGGGTCGGAGGGAGCCATTGCACCACCCGTCCGTTTTCGTTAATTAATTTTCGGTGACCCTATTTTCACCTACAGAGGGGCCCTATTCTATTCGTCTTCACGGGATCTATATTATTCATCAGGTGAGGAGAAAAATTAAAAACCCTAACTTTCGTTTTTTTTTTCTCCCTTCGATTTGAAGCTTAGATCGCC
This sequence comes from Iris pallida, assembly GCA_029216955.1. NCBI lineage: Eukaryota > Viridiplantae > Streptophyta > Magnoliopsida > Asparagales > Iridaceae > Iris > Iris pallida. The sequence continues at coordinate 6,125,495 of JANAVB010029816.1, read as the reverse complement.
ACAATGTTTTGCAATATATGTATTTTCTGTTGATCCGAGTGGAACTTTTTCTTGGTGTTCGATTCCTCGGATCTTTACTTGGTGAGAGAAAAAGTTCGACATTTGGGAACTTTTCTTGGGAATTCCCAAAAAAAAGGTCCCCGTGTCCGTGTCCCGGTGTCCGTGACTACTTTGTGATACCAGTAATTATGTTGCAGATGATGGAATAGAGGGATTCAGGCGTGTCGGTGGAGTTCTATGTCTGGTTTGAGCATGAATGTATTAAATCCACATAAATACAATTTTTACAAATGTTTACGCAGCTACAAACCAACACTACAGTTCAAAAATTCAAATTCCGATTTAGGATCGCATCCCGTGCATATTCTACATTATAGCCTGCAACTGATTCCGCTTCCGCTTCTGGAGATGGCTTCGAACCTTCACTGAACGATGGGAATCCCAATCGAGACTAGGAGAGGTGGCCTCATATCCCGGCCCTGGTTTCGGCTCTCCGGAAGAGTTCGCTTAATCAGAATCAGATGGAGTATAGCTACAAAGAGCAGCTTCAGGTGATTGATGGGCCCGAACGCCTTTGGGAAACAAGGGAAGACCGGTCGGACAATTACTAATTTGTCTTCCGTTTCTACGGCAGATGCAGATGCATCTTCTTGTTGGATAGAGAGGCCTTTTTCTATCCAAGAGTCGCTCGAAGCTGAGACTTCGTCTTCCCCCGACTCAGGTTAAGCTCCGTCTCGAAACCGTCGTAGGGTTAGGAGTAAAGCATCCCGAGGTTGGCGCATCTCGTTGGGCGTGGAGAAGCATTGGGAACCCCAATATCAAGCAGGAAAGGTTGAGTCTGATCCTGTGACTGATGCTTGACCGAGGTAACTAACTCGATTAAGCCTAATCCTTATAGTTGACGCTTGGTTGGCAAAAGAAAATGAAATGAGTAATTCAAAGGTTATGAAAGAAAGATGAGAGAAACTTCCATTTCGTAAAAAGTAGGCGACTGTTAGGTTGTCACGTCCCGATTTCGTAGAATCGATAATCGTCCCCCGGACGTGATACCGTGCGAACCTAGGTTGCGATCACACAAGGCATAGTTATAAGGTAATCCGAAACACAACATCTAAGAGAGAGCGCAGACAAATTGAACAACACATTGAGACAGAGAAACTTGCATTTTATTGATAATTGACATCATTTATAGACTATATTACAATTGTGCCGCGCGGACTTTACAACATGACGCGATTACAAAAGGAGTGCCGATGAGATAGACATTTCATACATTTCTCAATTACAAACAAAAGTACTCCAGCCACCTGGAATAGAAGAAAGCCGAGACATGTTCATTTCACTTGCAGGGAGTCTTCAAAAGTTGAGCGGCGGGGATCTTCGACGCGCGGTCGAAGCTTCAAAACACGAACATCGCCTGATTAGTTGGCGCGTTCCTCCTGGTTCGCAATGCCTGCAGAGAGCGAGGGCCAGTACCATCACATGTACTCGCGAGTGGCTAATTAAACCCAAGCTCTGCATTTGGTTCAAGCATTTTTATAAAATATGTTAGCTATTTGGTGATCTTTCTAGCCATCCTGGTCGATTTGCATGTTAACATGTTTTGAGGCAAGCATATGAAATTGTATAAACATTGAGCAATTAACAAAGTTTATCCCGTGTCACGTGCATTAGTTCGAGCAGTGAAAGGGTGTGAAGGTCACTGGCAATGTCAAGCCATCACGGACTATAGCTGGGTTAGACGACGACCCTTTCGCGGTGGGTAGCGAGCCATATGCGAAAGTTTTCGAATCACCCTTGTCGATTCATTGATGGCGCTTGCTATAACTCGTTCCTCCCGGACCGACACGGTTCCTTGGCCTAGACAACTGTTCGAGGAAACTACACCTTGTGCACAAGTTGTCCAATGACCGTTTTCGTTTTGCTGATCATGAAATAATTCTCTCTCTTTTCTATAACATTATCTTTTCTCTTTTTGGTGAAAAACTTATATTATTAGAGCAATTTACTCTAAATTGATACAGTTATCCCGAGTTGTCTTTAGCAAGTGTTTCGTGAAAAATCGTGCCACAATTCATTGATTCTACACTATAGCGACGAGCATTGTTTTTGTGTTTCATGATTGATTTGAAACAGAGGGTCGAGACGAAGGAGGTCAGCCACTCACCCTAGTCTTTGCTTCAGGCGAGGGACTGGTTGGCTGCGCTTAGACGTCGCCTACGCGATCACCTGCAATCGAATAAGCAACTGATTAGAACACTGCATTATTCATGGAGTTCATTACGAATGCAAAGTTCGAAAACGTAAGCCATGAAAACCATTGAAAACATTCACGAAAATGCATTCACGAAAACCAAAGCCAAAGCTAAAGCAAGTGCGGCATGAAAAGCAGAGCAACGAGAGGTCTCTTCCGACTCAACCTCAGAGCCAATCCTCGAGCTGCAATCCGCTGAATTTGGGACTTGATTCCAAAGAAGCCTTTCCATAACGAGAAAATGATCTTAATTAAATCGTTCCCGTTCGACCGATTCACCCGATCTCGATCTATCGGTTCCGACTGAATCGGTAGGGACAGTGTTCCTTTCTCGCGCACCCAGTAGACGAAAATGGGATACGATGTAGGGACGGGGTACTACACCATAACCAACTAATAAAAAGTTTCGTCCTCGAAACTTAATAGAACCTACCTCTAAGAGAACAATAAAGAAAATCTCTCATTCATCTCCGATTCAAGTTTCCAGGTCGATTTCTCGACCGAGTGATTTCTCCAGAGTACGCGGACAAGAGGGATCGATCGATTTCGCAGCAGCTTATCCTTGCGTTCTAAGATTTGGACTGGCACTTCAACGTAGGATAAGTCCGCCTTCAGCTCTAGCTGACCAAAATCTACTACGTAGCTTGGGTCGTGCACGTACTTCCGCAACTGAGAGACGTGGAAGACATTGTGCACATCCGCTAGCGCTGGCGACAGGGCAATTTGATAGGCCACTGGAGTGACTCGCTTGAGTATTTTTAACGGTCCAACAAATCTCGGACTCAACTTTTCCTTTGCACCAAACCTGCTAACTCCTCGCATGGGCGTCACCTTAAGAAATACGTGATCGCCTTCTAGAAACTCGAGGGGTCGACGATGAATGTCCGCATAACTTTTCTGACGACTCTGTGCAGTCTTTAATCTTTTTCGAATGAGCCAAACTTTCTGCACAGTCTGTTCCACCAGCTCCGGACCTAGAATCTGCCGCTCTCCGACTTCGTCCTAGCAAATGGGTGACCTGCACTTCCGTCCGTACAAGGCTTTGTACGACGTCATTTGTATGCTGGATTGATAACTGTTATTGTATGCAAATTCGGCCAGATCTAGATGAACATCCCAACTCGACTTGAATCAATTGCGCAGAGCCGTAACATGTCTTCGAGAATCTGATTCACACGCTCTGTTTGGCCGTTGGTCTGGGGATGGTAAGCTGAGCTGAACTGCAACTTGGTATCTAGAGCCGACTGAAGGCTACTCCAGAAGCGCGACAAAAATCGCCTATCTCGATCTGAGACTATTGATACTGGAACTCCATGTAGCCGCACTATCTCGTCAAGATAAATCTGTAGCCAGGCACTTAACGCTCTAAGTAACTTTAATGGCAATGAATTGTGCTGACTTAGTCGATCGACGATGACCCAGATGACATCATTTCTCCATGGCGTCTTCGACAGACCAACAATGAAATCCATGGACACGTGCTGCTACTTCCATTCCGGAATCGTCAGCGTCCGGCTGCTAATGCTCAGCTTTCACCTGCTGACAGGCCATACATTGCGACACGAAGAGTGCCACATCTCTCTTCATTCCGTGTCACCAGAAGGTCGTGCAGAGGTCTTTGTACATCTTGGTGCTGCTTGGATGCAATGAGTACTTTGCATAGTGCGCTTCTGCCAATATTTTCTTTCTGAGTTCTGCGTCATCCAGAACGCATAGTCTACCCTTCAATCGAAGCACGTCGGTTTCATCTTTCGCAAAGTCGGTCGTCCTAACCGTTGAGATTAACTCCCGCATCTTGTTCAGGTACAGATCGTCCTTCTGAGCGGTCTTGATCTTTTCTTGTAAGCTCGACACTAGCTGCAACGACGCCAACTGCACATCCCCGAATCAAATCCGGAGGTCGATACCCATCTCTTCTCGGTCCCGCAACAATCTTCGGTCGATGGATAGCGAGGCAATATACTTCCGACTCAGAGCGTCTGCCACAGCATTTTCCTTGTCCGCCGTATAGTCAATAGTCAAGTCGTAATCTTTGATTAGTTTCAGCCAACGCCTTTGTCGCAAGCTCAGCTCATTCTAAGTGAAGAGATACTTGAGGCTCTTGTGATCGGTATAGATTGCACACGCCACACCATAAAGATAATGACGCCATAGCTTTAACATAAACACAATTGCCGCTAACTCCAGCTCATGCGTGGGATAGTTCTTCTCGTGCGGCTTTAGCTGTCGGGAAGCAAAAGATATCACCTTGTTTCGTTGCATCAACACACACCCCAAACCCTGACCGGACGCATCAATGAAGATCTGGAATCCCTCAGTCCCTTTTAGAAGTGCGAGTATCGGGGCCGAGACGAGCCGCTGCTTTAACTTCTAGAAGGAAACTTCACAGTCGTCTGACCATTTAAACGCGACTCCTTTCTGAGTGAGACGAGTCAAAGGCGATGCAATCTTCGCAAAATCTTTCACGAAGCGTTTGTAGTATCCCGCTAAGCCAAGGAAGCTTCGAATCTCGTCGACTGACGCTGGCCGTTTCCAATTGACAACGGCTTCAACTTTCTTTGGATCGACTGCAATGCCTTCGGATGAAATGATGTGTCCGAGAAATGCGACGCTGCTCAGCCAGAATTCACACTTGTTCCGTTTCGCATACAACTGATTTTTCCGAAGGGTCTCGAGCACGGTCCGCAGATGCCCAGCGTGTTGCCGCTTGTCCTTCGAGTAGACGAGTATATTAAATTCATGAAGGCGGCAAAATCCGTCGATATAAAGCTGTGCGTGGCACCTGAATCAAACAGTACACGAGCAGGTTTATTATTGAAAAACAGTATACCTGCCACGACTGTGTCAGATGCGAACGCTTCATCACGGGTCATGGCGTAGATGCGGCCCTTGACATTGGGGCGACGGTCTTGGCCATTTTGTGGTGCGGTCTGTGGAGTCCGAGGTGTTTGGCCTCATTTTGGTGGTGTTGCGGGGACCGTTGGTTCGGCCTAGCTTTCGGGCAGTTCGCAACGTGATCTGTTCGGCCGCACACGAAGCATGCTCCATTCTTCGATCGACATTCGTTGATCACGTGTCCCTCCTTGTGGCAGTAATTGCAGAACACTCGGTTCCTTTCCTGGTTGCCGCCTCCGTTGCCGTGGTTTGGACGCTTTTGCGCGTTGTTACCTCCCGTGTTGCCATGGCGCTTGTGATTGTAGGTATGCACAATGCATGTGGCGACTGGGGGGTGTTGAGGCTCGAGGCGGAGGGCATGGTTGAATGACTCGTCCATGGTTTGATACTCGGGCACTATCACATGAGCAGAAATGGAAGGGCTCAGGCCCACTTTGAATGTTCGTGCTCGACTCGTCGCCGTCGGCAGGTAGACACCCGCAAATCGAGCCAACTTGTTGAATTCTGCAACATACTCGCGTAACGTTATGTTTTCCTGTTTCAGCTGCATGAACTCGTTCTCCTTCGGCTGGCGGATCGCCGCTAGTAAGTACTCGACTTCGAAGGCCTTGCGGAACGTAGCCCAGGAGATCGGCGCGGTGGAGTCATCACAACGGATCGTCTGCTTTTGTACCGTCCACCTGTCGTGTGCGTTCAAACGAAGTTGAAGTTGAGCGCAATCGACTTTCTTTGCCTCATGGATGCCGAGGAGCTCGAAGTTGTCTTCGATCTCGTCTAACCAGTCGATCGCGACGGAAGGGTCTTCTGTGCCGGAGAAGGAAGTGCGAAACACCTTCTTGAAGTTGGTATAGTCGAAGGTGTTATTCTCTGGTGGCGCTAGCTGAGACGATGGCTCCCCGGGTGCGATTTTACTGGGTCGGGTCACGGGTTCGACAGTATGGGTTGCAGAGTTTCCGTTGGTCACGACTGTTTGCACCAACTGTCATAGCGTGTCAAGTTGCCCTTGTTGCATCTTGAACCGCGCTTCCAACCGGACTTCGAATTGAGCTTGTCGTCTCGCGGACTGCAGGCGCAGATTCTCGCTTTCATGTTGATAAGCTAGGGCCTGCCTCTGCTGCATTTCGAGCATATGCAGCATCCGCTCCATAGGATTACCGGAAGGCCCGGTTCCAGAAGGCATCCCCCCCACTGGGTTGACGGAAGGCCCGGTTCCGTCGATCGCGACGGAAGGGTCTTCTGTGCCGGAGAAGGAAGTGCGAAACACCTTCTTGAAGTTGGTATAGTCGAAGGTGTTATTCTCTGGCGGCGCTAGCTGAGACGATGGCTCCCCGGGTGCGACTTCACTGGGCTGGGTCACGGGTTCGACAGTACGGGTTGCAGAGTTTCCGTTGGTCACGACTGTTTGCACCAACTGTTATAGCGTGTCAAGTTGTCCTTGTTGCATCTTGAACCGCGCTTCCACCGGACTTCGAATTGAGCCTGTCGCCTCGCGGACTGCAGGCGCAGATTCTCGCTTTCATGTTGATAAGCTACGGCCTGCCTCTACTGCATTTCGAGCATATGCAGCATCCGCTCTATAGGATTACCGGAAGGCCCGGTTCCAGAAGGCATCCCCCCCCCACTGGGTTGACGGAAGGCCTGGCTTCGGAGCTACTCGAGCTGCTGGAAGCGCTCGCCTCGCCCTTTGCCTGACATTCCGCAACTTCTGAAATGAAAAACAACTCTCGTTAGTTTCAGAAAATGTCCTGGGTTCACTGTATGGAACAACTCATCTCATCGACACGAGGTCAACGGTTCGAGATTAGAGATTCGACATTGGAGGCCAAGGACGTAAAGCCGTGCTCTGATACCATTATGTCACGTCCCGATTCCGTAGAATCGATAGTCGTTCCCCGGACGTGATGCCGTGCGAACCTAGGTTGCGATCGCACAAGACATAGTTATAAGGTAATCTGAAACACAACATCTAAGAGAGAGAGAGAGCGCAGGCAAATTGAACAACACATTGAGACAGAGAAACTTGCCTTTTATTGATAATAGACATCATTTACAGACTCTATTTCAATTGTGCTGCGCGGACTTTACAACATGACTCGATTACAAAAGGAGTGCCGATGAGATAGCCATTCCATACATACATTTCTCAATTACAAACAAAAGTACTCCAGCCACCTGGAATAGAGGAAAGCCGAGACATGTTCATTTCACTTGCATAGAGTCTTCAAAAGTTGAGCGGCTGGGATCTTCGACGCGCGGTTGAAGCTTCAAAACACGAACGTCGTCTGGTTAGTTGGCGCGTTCCTCCTGGTTCGCAACACCTGCAGAGAGCGAGGGTCAGTACGATCACATGTACTGACGAGTGGCTAATTAAACCCAAGCTCTGCATTTGGTTGAAACATTTTTATAAAACATGTTAGCTATTTGGTGATCTTTCTAGCCATCCTGATCGATTTGCATGTTAACATGTTTTGAGACAAGCATATGAAATTGTATAAACATTGAGCAGTTAACTAAGTTCATCCCGTGTCACGTGCATTAGTTCAAGCAGTAAAAGGGTATGAAGGTCACTGGCAATATCAAGCCATCACGAACTATAGCTGGGTTAGACGGCGACCCTTTCGCGGCGGGTAGCGAGCCCTATGCGAAAGTTCCCGAATCACCCGCACCGATTCATTGCTGGCGCTTGCTATAACTCGTTCCTCCCGGGCCGACACGGTTCCTTGGCCTAGGCAACCGTTCGAGGAAACTACACCTTGTGCACAAGTTGTCCAATGACCGTTTTCGTTTTGCAGATCATGAAATAATTCTATCTCTTTTCTAGAACCTTATTTTTTCTTTTTTTGGTGAGAAACTTATATTATTAGAGCAATTTACTCTAAATTGATACAGTTATCCCGAGTTGTCTTTAGCAAGTGTTTCGTGAAGAATCGTACCACAATTTATTAATTCTATACTATAGCGACAAGCATTGTTTTTTTGTTTCATGATTGATTTGAAACAGAGGGTCGAGACGAAGGAGGTCAGCCACTCACCTTAGTCTTTGCTTCAGGCGAGGGACTGGTTGGCTGAGCTTAGATGTCGCCTACGCGATCACCTGTAATCGCATAAGCAACTGATTAGAACACTGCATTATTCAAGGAGTTCGATACGAATGCAAAGTTCAAAAACGTAAGCCATGAAAACCATTGAAAATATTCACGAAAACGCATTCACGAAAACCAAAGCCAAAGCAAGTGCGGCATGAAAAACAGAGCAACGGGAGGTCTCTTCCGACTCAGCCGCAGAGCCAATCCTCGAGGCGCAATCCGCTGAATTTGGAACTTGATTCCGAAGAAGTCTTTCCATAACGAGAAAATGATCTTAATTGAATCGTTCCCGTTCGACCGATTCACCCGATCCGATCTATCGGTCTCGACTGAATCGGTAGGGACAATGTTCCTTTCTCGCACACCCCATGGACGAAAACGGGGCACGATGTAGGGATGAGGCACTACATAGGTCGCCCACTCCGATGGTTGTTCCCTATCTCGACCTTCGATGGGTGCTGTAGCAGGAGGCTGTCTGTCATCAGGGACGTTGTTTGCAGCATTTTCTAGGGAGCTCCCTGTGTGCAAATCTACATCTATCCCGGAGGCTTCGTTGACAAGTAAATGAGTTATATTATAACTATACCATACTATAGTATTAATGATACTAAGAAATAGCACGTCTATCACATGAATGGAAATTGCTCCTGTTATTGTTTCAATAACAAGTATTTTTCATTTTATATCAAATCTTACATAATGAAATCGTTTGATCTATGAATAATTCATTAGAACAAAAGAAGTGATGTAATGGCCCGGCCAGTACTTTACTTAACCAGGCTGGGGTAATGAGCCTTTCTTACAAAATTAAAGAAGTGAAGTAAGGTATTTTTTCTACATCTATTTCAATTGGGAGAGATGGCTGAGTGGACTAAATATCAAAAGGCGAGCAAGCTGGTACAGATACCTCCGGTTTCAGAGCTGGCACCGGCTCGGGAGTGGGCTGAGAGGAGGTCAAAGAGTGGAAGGGCTTGACAGCGCCTCCATGAAAAGAACATGGCTATAGACTCCCACGGGGCAGTGACAAGCATTAACTAGAAAGGGGTCATAGCAACGAGAACCCGTGTCTTCAGAAATCCAACTCTCGAAAGAAACCATTTCAAGAGGTTTTTCACTCAACTCGCACGCTTCTGTTGAGTCGCCCATCAGTTGCAACACTGTCCCATAGACGTATAACAACTCATGCCACCAACAAATGCTTCGCTCTCGGACATATATCCATGTATGGCAGATTTTTCCGAACAAAGAAGCCTACGAAGGGGTAGATTCGAGAACAACCTGATTACCCATTCAAGAAGATTTCATAAACTCTATGTTTCTCAAAAAAGATATCCTGATGATGTGCTCATTTTCGCAGATAGCTCCGTGCGTAATGCATTGGCCATCAACCTTAGCTAAGGGTGGTCCGCTAAGGCCTTTCCTCGCCACATTAATAAGAAGTTCAGGTTCGTTATCGATTAGGTATCAGTGGGAACATCAAGATGAATGAGTTAAGTATCAGATCGACCAAATTGAACTGGTGAAGGAAGCAGCTTACGAAAAGTCAACCTAAGCGGTTACCTTTGGAAACGCGCTAAAATAGGCATGCCAAAATTACATCAATTTTTTTCAACACTGGATCATAATAAGCTATTTCTTTAGTGTAATATGGTAGGATATGTGACTTTTTCCGAACACAAATGAAAGAACTGTTATGAAGAAAGCAAAAGCGATTCCCGTAGTAGCGGCAAGCGAAATGACCAATGGAATCAATGGCTTTGGTCTTGGAAATAATCTACCGACATCGGAGGGAGAAGCGGAGTCGGGAGCGGGAGGGAGTCAATTAGAGAAAGAGTAGAGAAGGATATTGGGACTAACGCTCCGACCATGTCAACTATGATACTCTCGCTTGAGAAGAATTTCTTTCTAAGCGTGGTTCAGTTCACGTAATCGAAAAAGGCCTTTTTTTCCTGCGACTGATTGCCTAGCAACTATGGTCAAAGAATATAGCTCAGTTGGTAGAGTCGCTCTTAGGGTCGTTGCGATTACGGGTTGGATGTCTAATTGTCCAGGCGGTAATGATAGTATCTTGTTGCTCAAGAACCGAGAGCCGGCCAGGCCAGGTCTTGAATAGCCTAGTCACTAAGTATTGCTATTATGTCCTCGCTTCCGCATCTACTTAGTTAGCATCCCAAATCCGCGTACCCCTGCTTCCTTTAACAGGCGAGAGTATGGAAAAAAGCAGTGCAGGATCAATCAGGATTAGTTGCGATGCTGGACTCTATAATGAAAGAGATCGAACTCCTAACCTTCTTGAAATAGTCTCCTCTTTCTTCTCCCCTAAGAGGAATAAGTCTCGTCTCGAAAAGACCAATTGAAGCTTTTCTCTTCCTTCAACTGTCTTTTGATTTGGCCTATCCACACTCAACCCGTGCATAAAGATATCATGGTCGGAAACTTTGACAAGCAACAAAAGTAGTTACGGGAAAGCAACGCTTACCGACATATCTTGCAACCTCTCTAATTGCATGCTCTTACTTCGTCTTTCCCTTACTAAGTCATCAAATGTGGTGCTTTTTGATCCCCAGTTGCTATGTGGGAGAAAGGACGAAATACAATAGATTCTTCTATTTAAGTGCTTCTCGCTTCTTTTTCGCCCAGCTCCCTAACCTAATGCGGTCGGACCACAGGGAACCTTAGCATGGGGGGACGTCCTAATCTTTTTGTCAAGTCAGCTCTCGCTCCTTCCTCCTTGTTGAGCTGTAAGTAGGATAAGGAGTGAAAAAGAGGAGTGGAGTCCTAACAAGGAGATTTCTTACTCAAAATTTGTTCGGGTCCCCTTGAGGATCTCTATCACTTAAGAATAAAGGATGTCACAGTACTTACCTTATCCTTGGTGAGTCGAAGTGGGGTTCCGAGGAACGAGTCCTTCGTCCGAGACTCCCCAAGTGGACAAGTAAAGTAAATCGATTCTATGATTACCTCTCTGTAATGACCTTTCTCGGGCAGCATTCTTTTGAGTTTCATTTCCAGGGTTGTATCACATCGAGATGTTGATTCGTTTTCCGCCCCAAATGAGATGGGGAATTAGTCACCCCGATGTGTTGTAACTTCCATCTCGGTATTGACTGACAAGACTCTTCCTCACAACTAACAAAAGTATGTGAATGGAAGAAGGAAAGAAGGGATTATCTTCCGATTCAGAAAAAGGCGAAAATAGGGGCAAAGTCAACCTAACCGCTTACCTTTTCGTAAGCCGCACAGGGAAGCTAGGCCAAACGTGTCTGTGAATTTAGCTTACAACAAGATCTGTGACGGGGGCACTGAACGAACCTACCTTAACCTAGGAAAGTGACTTCGATAGGCCTCCTTCCCCCTTTGCGACCTGACATTCATGAGTTTGACCCGACAACAAGATCCGTGACGGGGGGCACTGAACGAACCTACCTTAACCTAGGAAAGTGACTTCGATAGGCCTCCTTCCCCCTTTGCGACCCGACATTCATGAGTTTCAAATGAAGGATGAAGAGTGCCCCTCTTTTTTCTTCCCTAAATCTTGGATTTTGAAGTTGGTAAAGACCCACCCCTTGTTTAAGTCAGAATGAGTCCCCGGGATCCCGGGACATTGGTTTCCGCCAACAGTTAACTATTAAGGATCGCATCCCGTGCTACTGGGTTGAGATCCACTCCATGGGTGACATCCATGGATGAACTTCTCAACGGGACCAGAAAGAGAAAAAAGAGAAGAATGCGGCCTGAGATCAGGGCGCCTAACGGTCATCTCACTTTGTTCGCCTTCGGGCGCCTTCTCATCTTGGATTGGATCTATGCAGTCAAAAACCGATTTAAATCGGTTATAAAACCGATTTATATCGGTATCGGTTGTCGACTGATTTTTTTTTTTTTAAAAGGGTAAAAAATCGGTTCCGATAAAATCGGCCGATACGACCGATATTTACCGATATATCGGTTTACAATATAACCGATTTCTCACTGTCCCCCTTTTTTTTTTTGAAAAAACTCACTGTTCCTTTGTATGTAGGTTATAACTGAAGAGAGAGAAAAGAAAAAGAAAAAGCAAAAGACGGCTGCTTGGGAAAGGAAAGACGAGGAAAGAGGAAAGGAAAGGAACCTGAAGAAGCCGCTGCTGTTGGTGCTTCTTCTTCTTCTTCAAGTAAGTTCTTCTTCTTCTTCTTCATGTTCCTGTTCGAAGCTGCTCTTCTTCTTCTTCTTTCGCATGCTTCTTCTTTTCTTTTTTTTCGAAGCTGCTTCTTCTTCCTTTTCGAAGTTTTTTGTTCGAACCCTTTTTTCTCGAAGATGCTGTTCGAAGCCTTTTTTTTTGTTTGGGCCATGCTGCTTGGGCGAGGCTTCTTCCGCATGCTTATTATTATTTTTTTTTGCTGCTGTTTTTTTTTTGCTGTTGCTGTTCGAAGCTGCTGTTTTTTTTCACTGCGTATTGCTGCTGCCGTTCCTTTATATTTCTGTTCATCAAAAAAAATTTAAAATGGATGGGTTAATTTTTTAATTCTTTATTTCAGAAATGTCTTCAAGAGCTTCAAATGAGGATGGAACTAGTGGTGCTTCGAATGAGATAGCTCCGGTTAAGATCAATTCGACTGATATTGGGTATCGCTATGGAACGGTTATGGATCCCACCAAAAAAGGTCAAATTACGTGCAGTTTTTGCCAAAGAGTAATACCGGATGGGATATCAAGATTCAAACAACACATTGTTAATCAAAGGGGACAAACAAGGGGATGTGATAAGGCTTCTATGCTTGTGCAAAAGGAAGTACAAAAGGTAATGGATGAAGCGGTGGAGAAAAGACTTGAGAAAAATAGTGTCAACAATATTTTAAGCCGACCAAGCTTAAATGAGGACGAGGAAGAAGAGGATGCCGATGCCGATATTCAACCAACACATGCTAGTGTTGCTACATCATCAAACAAAAAGAGGAAGGAAAGTAGTAATATAAGAGGTCCAATGGATGTAATCTACAAACCTAATGTCGGGAAAATGCAACAAACGACATTGGATGCTAGCAATCCAATCAAGAAGAAATTGAAGATGGAGGCTTGGATGGAGTGGGCTAAATTTTCATACGAGTGCGGTATACCCTTTAATGTTGTGCGTAATCCTAGATTTCAACGCTTTATATATTGTGTTGGAGAGTATGGAAGAGCTATGCCTGCGTCGTCCTATCACAATGTGCGGGTTACTCTGCTTCAAGATGTTCTGAAGGAGACAAAGGCTTTTGTTGATTCCTTTAGGCCCAAATGGAAGGAGTATGGATGCTCCATCATGTCAGATTTTTGGACAGATACAAAGGGTCGTTCTTTGATTAACTTTTTAGTTAATTGTCCACAAGGAACGATTTTCTTAAAATCTGTTGATGCTTCAGACCAAATTCATGATGCAGACTACATTGTTGGATTGATTAATGAGGTGATCGCGGATGTGGGAGAGGAAAACATTGTCCAGGTAAACATGTTAATGTAATAAATATGTGACTTATTAGTTATTTATGTACATTATGTTTTCCTAATTTGTAATCAATTTTCTTTTTGTGTATGTAGTTTATCACGGACAATGGTTCTAACTTTAAGGTCGCGGGAAGGAAATTGAAGCTACAACATCCAAAGATGTATTGGATCCCTTGTGCTGCACATTGCATCAATTTAATTTTGCAAGATATTGGTAGTGATATCGACAAGGTTAAGAATGTATTGTCTCAAGCTAGGAAGGTGGTGGTTTATATTTATAACCATTTGATGGTTTTAAACATGATGCGAAAGTTGAGCGGTAGCGAGTTGCATAGGCCTTGTGTAACTAGGTTTGCAACCTCCTTCTATACATTGGAGAGCATATGGAAGAACCGGCAGTACTTGCAACAATTATTCGTTTCTTCTAGATGGGTTCGCAGTTCATTTTCAAAGAGAGAGGATGGAAAGAAGATTGCAAGGATTATTGCAAAAGAGTCATTTTGGAAAAATGTGGAGTTGGCTTGTAAAGTGTTGGCTCCCTTAGTAGATGTCTTGAGATTGGTGGACAGGGAAGAACAACCTTGCATGGGCTATATATATGATGCTATGGATAGAGCACAACTCCAGTTTGATAAGAACCTTGCTGATGAGCCTGCAGTGCTAATCAAGGCCATGACGATTGTTAAAAGGAGATGGGTTGAACTACTAGAACACCTAGGTATATTTTAATATATGTTTTTTCGATATTTATATGCACATGAATGTTACTATATTCATATTTATATGCCAACATTGGATTATATTTTTAAATGTAGCTGGATATTATCTTAACCCAGCCATATTTTATAAGCATTCAACATCAGAGCTTAATCACACTAGGAGAATGCTTAATGAAGCTTTGATGAGGCTTGTGCCAGATTTGGTTGAGAGTACTAAAATCTTATCGCAATTGTCGGAATATAGAGAGGCATTGGGAGATTTTGGAACTACTCTAGCTATAAGAACAAGAGAAACGATATCACCATGTAAGTTTCTTTCCTTACCAATTAACCACATTCCATTTGTATTTTACATTACATCTCTCTTAATTCTTATTGATGTGAGGAGAATACTCAATATAGATGAATGGTGGATAAGTCATGGCAATGGTACCCCGGAACTACAAAGCTTTGCAAGGAGGGTCTTAAGCCAAACATGTAGTGCTTCGCCTTGTGAGCGAAATTGGAGTGCATTTGACAACGTATGCAACTTTCTTTCTTTCTTAATTTGCTTTTTTTTTTAAATTCAAGCTAGCTAGTTACAAATAATACGTATGCTAATTTGATAATTTCAGTTGCATACGAAGAAGAGGAATTGCCTTTTGCAGGCAAAATTGAATGATCTTGTTTACATTCAATATAACATGAAGTTGGAGAGACGATTCTTGGAGGGAAAGAACAAAGCCAAAACTTTGATCCTATTATTTTGAAAGATGTTGAAGAGAATGATGATTGGATTACTCCAACCGAAACAGAGCTTGCAGAGTTTGTGAGGGTAGGTGATGATTTAACTTGGGAGCAAGTTCGTGCTTCAATGGGTGCCGATGACATTGAAGGACCAAGCACAAGAGAAGCACAAGGCCACGAGGTGTTACAGATCCACTCTCACTTGTTCACGACGATGAGGGTGAAGAAGATGAAGATGAAACTAGGGAAGAAAGTGATGAAGATGGTGATTGTGAGAATGAGGCCAATGAAGTTGAAGTTGAAGCTAATGAAGATTATTAGTCTAGATGTTGAAACTTGAATTGGGCTCTTTTTGGTTTTCATATTAGTAACTAGTTGAACTCTTGAAGTGGGTACTTTTATATTGTAATGTTGGTTTTGGTATGAATTGGGCTCTTATTGCATATTTTATGATAGCTAACTATTAATATATTGTTTATATATATATAAATTGTTAAAAATGTAAACCGATATTTACCGTTATAAAACCGATATATCACCGATATATCAATAACACTACTGGACCGTTATCATAAAAAAACCGTTATTAACTGCATAGGATTGGATTAGTGCCTTCAGTCAATGGGATTAAGCCCCGAGCGGAACAAGAGTGAACACCGAGGCCAGACCCTCCGAACCCCGCGGTCACCCAGCCCGTACTACAAAAAGGGAGGGTGGGTGGCCAAGAGCCGTACATGAGAAATCAATATTGCTGAGATCGAGCGGCTCAGGAATACAAAATCGTCGTCTGCATTTCATCGCTATGCACCCAGGTACCTGTCATTGTAATCTCTTTGCCAGAAAGAAGGGGTCTTTCTTTAGAAAGCTTCACGAGCTTTGGAAAACCTCTGGATCCTTAATGCTGGATTTTTACTGAAAGATCTTTCACCCCCTGGACCCCCCTTATCGGTATCTGCCATAGCCCAAGGGCTTTATGGTAGTGATATTATACCTGGGGGAAATGGTTTCCCCCAGGACCCGCCTTTCCTGTCCTGACCCGGAGGGTTTGGTTGGACGATGCCAATATATGGAATGGTTCCCCCCCCCCCCCCCCCCCGGACCCCCCCTTTTTCCTTATCTTGTCGCTATTTTTGTCCACCTCCTTCCTTTGCTTTATGAATCTCTGCAAGCTACGCTTGCTCTTCCCCACCCCGTAAGCTGACTCTATTGCCTGTCGGTTAGCGACACTTTTCCGGTAGTACGAATCGCTATGCTTAGCTTGTTTCTAACCACTTTGCTTAAGAAATGCATTCTCAGTGGGACGGATCTAATTCACTCTTGGAGATAAGAGAATGGATCTTGGGATCTCTTGTCTCTCAAAAAACGAATTGTCTTGAAGTCTGGACATACACCTTTTTACGGTAGTTGTTTTCTTTAATATTTCTTGCATCGTTCGACTTTCGAGAACAGGACGTACTAGTTCTTGAAAGCGAAGACTAAAGAACCTACTAAAGATAGGGTCCCGAGGGCTTATTCTGACTGAAACAAGGCAAACTGCAACTCGAAAAGAGCTAAAGGGCTTAGCCAACTCCAACTCTTGTTGAGAGTTCTTGTAAGAGTGTGAGAGTTGTTTGAGTTTGAGAGTTCCCTCCTCCTTCTATTACCTCTCGGCACGGTCAGTTCAGTTGCAGCTGGTAGTGCAAGGAAGGGAATCATGCGACGATGATGAGGGCCCGAGCGGGTATTCCTTAGCAAACCATGCTAGGACCGATCTTAAAACAGGGGGCTAACGCCTGTCCAGTGCTGGAAGGTCAAGGAAGTTGGTGACCTGATGACAGGGGAGCCGACGACCGAAGCCCCGGTGAACGGCGTGTGTGTATGTGTGTGTGTGTGTGTATCGTACGTAAAAAAAATGTTGAAAAAATAGTTTAAATTAAAATTTATTATAGATAACACTGTTCTGTGGGATCGAACCCATCAAACCAGGAAGAATGTCTCCCATCCTAACCACATGAGTTAGGGGTGTTTGGCTATAGTTAGATAATATAAGATAGTTAAACAATTAGTTAGAATTTATTTATTTTTAATTTTAATTATGTGAGGATATACGTACGGATTAAACCCTATTTATATATGAGGATGAAGGTAAGCAAGTAATTGTAATTCGGTTTTCGGTTTGGGTCGGTTTTCAAATCCTGAAAGTGAAATCCGAACCGGATAACCGAAATTTTCCATAGCCAAAACCAAACCGAATTGCTTATATCGGTTTTCGTTTTGGACCGAGATATGCTATGCCCTAGTCAGACACCTGCGCATTCTATAATGTATTTTTCCTTCTATTTCACATCACAATGATGTCAGAAAGTATCTTCCTATTTCACTCATATATGAAGATAGATTACAAGCATCATAGATTCATATACAGTTGTATTTTGCAGTTTTACGTTATTATGAGATTTTTTTACATTCGCTGGCAACCTAACCAAGCAAGTTGAATCATCGTCTAACCTGAAACAAATGGTCATCAAATCTGTCAGTTTCTGAAGTCAGACATTTTTTAGTTGTATTTATCTTGTTACATTTCTACTCTACCCTCGTATAGAGATAGTTCATTTTATATAGTGTGTCAGAATATAGAGCATCATTAGAAGGCCCATTACAGAATCTAGATTCTAGATTCAGAATTTAGAAGCTCGTTGGTTGAATAGTAAGACCCATCCCAAGTTCCAGTTTCTAGATTCTTAGGCCCAACCCACCCACATGAGCTATAGTTTGGGCCTGAGAATTTCTAGATTAAGAATGTAGGAAATCATTGTGTAGAATAGTAAGTTCCAATTTGGAGCCCCACTTTCTAGGTTCTAGATTTTACATTTTATTTACCACATTAATTTTTGACCACACATCATTTGGGACCAAAGTCATTTTATTATTTTCTACTATTCCCATACAAAACCCAACCCATTCTAGATTTATTTTTTTGTTATAAATTTCGGCCTCAAGATGCAATTTGGAGTTGCATCTACTAATGATGCTCTAAATGCAAAGTTGTCTTATAGAGGAAGCCTTTTCATGAGGGCCGTTGATTTTATGTAACTGTGCTGATTATATGGTATACGAGTAAAGTTCCCTTGTGATGAAATTATCTGCTCATACTTGAATGCCAACCCTGAAAGTTTGGGATGGGATGAAGGATTTGTTTTTGTTTTTGTTATGTATCTCTTGAAAATACGGCTCTTATGAAATTTGCGATTGAATTTGTTAAACCACTCCTTGAAATTTGTTTATTTATTGACACCAGGTTTGTGCAAGCTGAGGATGGACGCTCCATTTGCACTTAGAGGTATGACAGGAAAAAAAATTGGTCTTGTTTGAAGAAGACACATCTAGTCCTGTTTTACTTTTTTCGCTTAGAGGTATGTCCTGAAAAATTGGTCTTGTTTGTAAACAACACATATTTAGTCTTGGCTCTCCTGCGTTTCGAGGTATGGCATGAGACATCACAGGTTTTTCCACCACATATTCTCTGGTTTGTAGTAGCAATGTTCACAGTATCGGTATCGGAATTGGTATCGGACCATTCCTATGAGTGTTAGTATCGGTGGTTTCAGATATGAGTATTGGATTTTTGGGTATCGGAAAGCAAATAATTATTAATAAATTATTAAACTTTTTTAAATTTTTGTATACTTTTACTCATAATTTGAAGTATATGTTGTGTTGTTTCATAGTAATTTTGAAATTGAATAAAATAGTAGTCACCTTTGTCGATTGGATGTAGAACCTAAAAAATAAAACCACACACGCACACAGGTGAGAAAGAGGACACATAGCTCACATTTTTTTTTCTCTACTGATTTTTATTGTTTGCTATGACTGCCTTTAACTAGGCTTTACAACCAAGTAGGCAAACAAAATACGAGGAGCTAATGGCTCCTAAAATAAAGCATGACCACAAGCTATGCAAAAGACTAGGGACAACAGGATTATATCTAACAATCACCCCCGAATCCTGTTGCTCTATCTTGTTGTCTCACTTATTAGCAGTGCGGGATGTTCAAATTTGCTTTGCACCTCTACGAGTAGAGCTTCCTTCTTCTTTTCAGGACATTGTGAAGAAAAATGTCCATAATTATTGCAATTATAACACCTTACTCTTGCTTTATCGAATCTTCCAAGTAAGCGGCTTTGGCCACGAGCAACACCGGAGGAGCCCTCGCCTTCACACTTCTTCTCACGTGCCTCCCACTCGGCTCGGGTGAGAAGGAGGCACCTATCGGTCTGTATCGGTATCGGATTGGGACATGTCAAACGGTATTGGTATTGGCCGTATCGGATCAGTATCGGCCGCTACTGCAAAGTATGGACTTTGTACTTTGAAAATAGAGGGTTGGAACTTGGAATTTTTGTTATAGAATGTTATACTATAGAAGTTATGTTTATTCTATACTAGTTATGTCTGTTATGAGAGAGTACTTTTCATGCTAAAACTACCTTATATTTTTACACAGGCCGTCTCGCTCACACCAGTTCAAAAAACCCAATCGTGGATGGATTTCGCCTCTCATCGCCGAGTCTTGAGCATAAATCTGTGACGAGACCCCCCTACACCCCTTCCTTCCTTGCAGGGACTTCCCCAAGCGTCGCCCCATCTGGAAGCAGAGCACTCCACGGAGGCCGTGTTCTGGCCGAGTCTTCGAAAGGAGCCATCTCTAACCGTCCATTGTCACCTCATCTGGCTCTCAAGAAGCCACAGATGCGTGCCACATTTTCTATTTCCCACCGCATATTCGGTGCTGCTTTAGCCAGCGGGATCATGTTGCTCCCTGTAGCTATGAAATTCAGCCTCTTGTATGATGTATAGAAGGCAAAAGTGGTGCACTAAGTTCTGTACTTTGCTATTTCTTGGTGACCACTTTGGAGTGATGGAATAAGTAGTGGTGGCTTCTGCTGTCTTGTTTGCTAGTTTGTTCTGTGATGTTTTCAAGCTCGATGTTTGTATGGCTCTTGTTTTGTGATGTTCAAACTTGATGTTTGTATGGAAAACAAACTTGATGTTCAAAAGAAATCAATGTTTGTATGGCTCTTGTTTCTATTTGTGTTTTATCAATTGGGTATTGTTTTCTTAGTTATTCCTGAATGAAATTTACTAATTCTATAGATGGAGATCGTCTTTTAACTCTCTTTATCGGTTCCTTTACTCCATTATTAAGAGCATCTCCAACCCTATTGTGAGTTTGAAAAAAAATGTTGCCACATAGGAATGACAACCATTTTTTCCAAAAGTACTTCTCCAATGCAAATGTGAAATCAATTGTGGAGTTGACATGGCAATGACATGGCAAAGACAATGTGAAGTTGATTGTCTAGATCTAGACAATGCACTTCACAATGTCTATATGTCCACATCATCATTTGTGAATAAAAATGTTTATAAAAAGAAGTAGAAGAGTAAAAGTTGTCTTGAAAGTTGTAAAAAATTACTTTTGTATTGTCTTCTCAATACTTTTGCATTGGAGATGACTTTTTAAACTCATTGTCATTTGTGAGTATAATCTTGCCACCTATACAAGACATTGTCTTGTGCCCTATGCCACCTAAGATTCACAACACAAAATTAGACAATAGGGTTGGAGATGCTCTAACTGCATATTGCTTGGAACACTTCCTGGCTACTGGTAAATTTTTGTTTTGAGATCCTTGGCGAAGTGTATGATAAGTATTTGATTCTTGTGACAGACACAAACATCAGTTTCTGCCACTTGAGGCAAGAATAACTAAGCAAAGGATTTCGTATGGAGTATTGGTAAGTTATTCATGTTTATGTTTAGTTTCTTTAAACATTTTGTTGGTTAATGACACGGAAAAGTGTGACCAAGTTGGAAACGTTTACCGGGTAAAGTGCAAAAAATCTCTCGTTAAATATGTGCCTTTTGTACTAAAAGATCCCATGCTCTTAAAATACCCAAAAGTATGAAATATGCTCATTTTGTCCCTAAATGACAATTTTACCCCTCCCTCCCCTCCTCCTTCGGCTGTGTTCGCCGGCGACGGAGGCGGAGGGGGGGTCGGGGCCGACGAGGGAGCCGGGGGTCGGGGCCGGCGAGGGAGCGGGGGGGTCGGGGCAGGCGAGGGAGCCGGGGGTCGGGGCCGGCGAGGGAGCGGGGGGGTCGGGGCCGGCGAGGGAGCCGGGGGTCGGGGCCGACGAGGGAGCGGGGGGGTCGGGGCCGGCGAAGGAGGAGGAGGGGGGTCGAGGCCGGCGAGGGGAGCGGGGGGTCGGGGCGGACGAGGGAGCCGGGGGTCGGGGCCGGCGAGGGAGCCGGGGGGTCGGGGCCGACGAGGGAGCGGGGGGGTCGGGGCCGGCGAAGGAGGAGGAGAGGGGGTCGAGGCCGGCGAGGGAGCGGGGGGTCGGGGCCGGCGAAGGAGGAGGAGGGGGGGTCGAGGCCTGCGAGGGAGCGGGGGGTCGGGGCCGACGAGAGAGCCGGGGGTCGGGGCCGGCGAGGGAGCGGGGGGTCGAGGCCGGCGAAGGAGGAGGAGGGGGGGTCGAGGCCTGCGAGGGAGCGGGGGGTCGGGGCCGACGAGGGAGCCGGGGGTCGGGGCCTGCGAGGGAGCGGGGGGGGTCGGGGCCGGCGAGGGAGCGGGGGGGGGGGGGGGGGGGGGGGGGGGGGGGGGTGGTCGGGATGGCTGGGGGATCGCCGGCGATGGGGGGGTTGGGGGCTCGCCGGCGTCGGCGCCGCCGGAGGGGGGGGAGAGGGGTATTTTTGGTATAAATTTTTAAAAATTTGGCTGGAGGGACCTAATCGAGCGGATATATAATCTAAGGAGGGGTAAACTGTCAAAAAATTCTAAAAGGCCTTTTAGTGCAAAAGGCACATATTTAACGAGGGATTTTTTGCACTTTACCCAATGTTTACCTCGTGTTTTCTTGTACTATATGGCATATGCATCACACTGTTGTTCTTGTAGTATATGAAATATGCGTCGCTGTTGTTAGTCCAAGCATGCAAATGTATACATCTGCATCTCTCTCTTATTATTGTTATAAAAAAACAAAAAGAAATTATTGGCCGAAACAAAGTTTAGGAAAATAGGCCGAGCGGAAAGAAGTTTTCAAAAGTTTCAATATACTCTGTCAGACGGTCTGACTAAATTCAGATGAGGGGGTTAGGAATTGTTTGATTTTTGCCAGATGATATGGCACAATATGAATTTGCTTGAATTGTTCCAGACCGACTAAACAGATTCGGACAGTTAGAATATATTGGCACTTTCAAATTTTCTCCTCTTTCTTTTTCCGTCTATTTCTCTAAAGTTTCCTTCAGCCAATAAAAAATTTATAGAAAAAAACATATATATTCTCATTATGTATTGTTTGTACCTCTTATAGGTTTCAAGTATGTCAAGGAAATCAACCACCTACAACTGTTGTAGAATGGAAGTTGTCTTTTGAAAAGGTAGTCCAACTCACTGCTAAGGCTAACATAATATTGAATGTTGCAGGTTAAATGGCCTAAATTATATATATATAAACATCAACGTTTATCGAACTCGAGTGGCTCTTGTGGTTACCGAGAAGAGGTATAAGATACCGACTGGATGGTGGAAGATCAGTGATCGAGTCACGGGAGCATATTATTCCTTCTATTTATTTGATGGGAGTTGACAGCGTGCAGAAAGTCTCGTACGTATTGTCGGACGTCTAAAAAAAACATGGCCACTATGCCTTAAACCAATGTTTTAAAGGGAAATGTTTGGTTTACAACCAAACTTTTACAACATTCTTACAACTTACATCCATTTGCTGACATGTGGGCCGGACCACCACCTGACCCACATGTCAGAAAATGGATGAGTGGTTGTAAAAAGGTTGTAAATGTTTGGTTGTAACTGTAGCATTGCTCGTTTTAAAAATCGGACCGGACCGGCCTGTTCAACCGGTTCATCCGTGAACCGGTCGTTTTTTCCGGTCCGGTTCATTATTGATCCGATTTTGTTTAAAAGTTAGTATTTTTGTAAAAAATTAATGGCCATAAGGGATTAATTTAGACCACTTAAGTTAACCCAGTGGTTGAACCACTGGCTGAACCAACTGGTTGAACCAATTTGATCCCACCCAGTGCCTTGGCCGGGTCAACCGCCGGTCCGGTTTTTTAAAACATTGCCTTATTATGTTATGTTAAATGAACATTAATATTTAAAATATTTTAATTTTTTTGAGATCTCTCTAAAATTTTAGGTCTGGAAGGTCATCCAATCTGTCCTGGATCCGGGGCAGTCCTCGTTGGAATGACTTCAAAACTCAAGCGATTAGTTGGAAGAAAATTTAAGTACAGGTCAGAGAGAGGTCTACTCCTGTCCCGGACCAGTGAGGTCTACTCCTGTCCGGGACCAGTAGCCCATCATATATCAACCAAAAACGCACGTGATGGCAGTACAATCTACATTTATAATTAGAGTAATGTTACAGTTACAACCAAATGCTTACAACCCACTTACAACCTTTACCCATTGCTGACATGTGGACCAGCAAATGGGTGAGTGGTTGTAAGTGGGTTGTAAGCATTTGGTAGTAGGCTTAGCATTATTGTTATAATTAAAAACGTACATAAATGCTCGGTCATAAAAGCTACATTTATTCTTGTGATGGATACATCTACCAACCAAACAATCAACAGGCCGTGACCCGTGAGGGTGTAGTCCTTTGTGTAACGGGAATTCGGTCGGGATGAACACGATTCGATTTTTTTTTTTTTTTTTTTTTTTTTTCTATAGGTTGCTGGTCGGCCCGAAAAAAAAGAACCATCTTAAAAAAACCAAACAATCAACATTTCCAAATAATATTATGGTAATGAAAATTTATTCTCGAAAGAAGAACTAATTTGAAAGATGAGCTGCCTGCCAATGGCCTGGCCTATCGTTGGACTATTCCTTATAATCAATGATCAGTCTCATCGCTGGACTTTTGCTGAACCGTTGACGTCGATGTCGACAAGGTTTTGCCTGTGTCTGCGTGGTTGGTAGGGAAGTAGTAGGTTTCGCCTGTCTGCGTGGTAGGTAGAGAAGTAGGTTTCGTCCACGGGCCGATCCAGTGGTAAGTCAGACAAGATTTCGGACTTCGAACTTGGACAACCCCTTCTACTTGGTTGCAGATGATCCTCTAAGATCGACATACAATAAAGGTCAATAGACAACCAAAACTAGTTCTAGATAGGACAATCCAATTCCGTGGGTCGGTCCTAGTTTTGCATGCCTCCAAAGTGGATGTGTCAATTGTGTCATCTTTCTCATGCATGCAATTTTTGGTATCTATAATTATTTAAAATAATATATGTGTTGCACATATATGTGAGAGGGGATCTATTTTGGAAATAGCAGATTTGCTTCGGATGCTACAAGTGAGAGCAGATCTACGCTCTACGGTTCTCAAATTTTGTGTACCAAATATATTCCCTCACGTGTTAAAATATTTTCAAATTTTATTTACCAACAATATTATCTATTCTATAAAAATATAGATTCCACTAATTATTTTAAAAATAACATCCACGTCCAGTATGACTGTATATGCTAGGTCTCGTTTGGTTGGAGGAATCTCCCGGTTGGAAAAGAAAAGTGATTACTTTTCTATGTTTGGGCACCCAAGGAATTGAGGAGGAAAGGAAAGTGATTCCCAATGGAAGAAAAATTAGGGGGGAAAGTGATTCCATCCATCCAAGGAAGGAATCACTTTCCCACATTGAAGTATTCACTTTTCTTTCCAAATTTTTTGACATTGCCAAACATCGGAAAGAAAAATCAATAGGAATTAAAGTTTCCCAAAAGAAAGGAAATGACAAGGAATTGATTTTCTTTTCCTTCCATTCTGCGAACCAAACGAGGAATTGATTTCCTTTTCCAATTCAATCCCACGGGAAACCTTTTTTTTTTGGATTTGTTGTTTTCTTCCCACTATTGGATGAGTAATTTTTGGTGATTGTGTGTGGGTTGGGTCAAGGGTACAAGCATAATTTTGACATCAAATTAGTTCTTATTTCGGCATACGGATCTACTAGTCTTTTTTTTTTTTTTATTCTTCTTTGAGGAATTTTTTTTTAATTCTTGATTCTTCTTTTGTTTGGTTCTCAAATTCTAATCCTAAATTTTGTATAACAAATGTTTTACTTAGCAAATTTTCATTTAAGCAACTTTTGTTGTTTTTTTCAATGATGAAATAGAGCCTGGATTGTTTGTTTGTTTTTTATTATTATTGTTATTATCAAATACTATCTAATCATGCATAGTCAGTTCAGTAAATGCAATTAGACATAAAAGAGTTCAAAAGTGAAGCATCAATAAAGTAGATATTACATAGTTAGAAGAGCATCATTAGTAAGGTACAATCCATTTTCTAGATTCTAGATTTAGAATATAGAAACTTATTTTTTTTTTTTTACGAAAAATTTCATGAGAAGCATAAATATTTAAGAAAATTGTGTAAAAGACACTAAGTTTATGAAAATAACGAGAAGAGCACCGTCACGCCTAAAAATAGGGCATGAAAAATTTGGTGCCCTATTTAGGGGCGTAAAAATTTAAAATTTTTCAAATTCTCTAACACTTTTGATTAGTCCTAAAATAGAAACGAGATTAAACAAATAAAGCAGCACTAAAAATAGGTGCCCTAAATAAGGGCGTAGAAAATATTTTGGCGCCTAAAATGAATGCGTGGATTTTTATTTTTTATTTTTTCGGAAAATCGGCGCCCCAAAAAGGGGCGTGAAAATTTTGAAAAAGACGTGGGTTTTTATTATGCACAACTTCGAAACCAGATGGATACATGGCTAAATTAAAAATCCACGATTCAGACGTGGATTTTTTTTCTCCCAATGTTTTCAATTTAGCCGTTGGCAAAGAGATGGGAACAGAATGATTACCCATGAATTTTTATTACAGTACAGGGAGAAAAAATTGAAAACAAACAAGAAATCTACGCCCAAAAGAAGGGCGCCAAACTTCCCATCATTTCCACGCCCAAAATATGGGCGCCCATTTTACATCCATCAATTTCATAATCCCATATCCTTTGTTTTTGATGCCCATTATTAGGGCGTAAAAATCCGCGCCATACTTTTAGGCGCAATGATGCTTAACCTGCAATTACTCCAAACTTGATTCCTTTTACGAAATAAGTTTAAAGTTCAATGCTTACAGTACAATTTTTCGTTTTTTTTTAGAATAGTAAGATTTATTCTATATTTCAATTTCTAAATTTTTAGTCCCAGCCCACCCACATGAGCTATAGATTGAGCTTGAAATTTTTAGATTCAGAATGTAGGAAATCATTTTGTAAAATAGTAAGTCCCAATTTGGAGCTTAATTCTATATTTTCGTTTTTTTTTTACTTTAATTTTTGAGCACACAAACTTTGAGACCAAAGCTCATTTTATCATTTTTTTACTATTCTCATACAAGCCCAACCCATTCTATATTTACTTCTTTTCCAAAAATAAGACCTCAAGATAAAATTTTGAGCACCCTCTACTAATTATGCTCTTAGTAAGGCTCAGCCCATTTTCTAGATTATAGATTTAGAATGTAGGAGTTCATTTTGTAGAATAGTAAGTCTCATATCTAGTTATAATTTCTACAATTTCGGTCCTATCCCGTCCATAAGTGCTAAGGGTCGGACCTCCCAATTTCTAAATTCTAAATTGTAGGAACTCATTTACTAGAATAGTAAGTTCTAATTTAGAGTCCAACTTTCTAGATTCTAGAATTTATATTATTATTTTTTCACATCAATTTTTGACCACATAATCTTGGGGCCAAAATTTACTTTATCATTTCTTACTATTTTCATACAAATTCAACTCATTCTATTTTTACATTTTTTTTAAAATTTTAGATCCCAAATTACATTTGAGAGTCCCAACCGGTAATGATGCTCTAAGCATTGGTCGCAAGTGCTCTTGCAGAATTACGTTCACCTAATAGCACCTCTATATAAATATTAAAACATTGTAAGCCACTTTATGCATGCTACTTTGGAAAGCCAAGCTGATGAAATATAATACCATTCCTTCGTTATCACAAACACTTTGAATTATATTCTTTTTCACCAAATTTTTATTTTATTTTATTTTGTCCTCGCATAATAGAATATCAATTCTATTGCAATATGTTCCTGAATTATAAGACCTAACACTTGTGAATTATATTATTTTTCACCAAGCTGAGGAAATATAATATTATTCCTTCCTTATCACAAACACTTGTGAATTATATTATTTTTCACCCAATTTTTATTTTATTTTATTTTGTCCTCCCGTAATAGAAAATCAACTCTATTGCAATATGTTCCTGAATTATAAGACCTAACACTTGTAAATTATATTATTTTTCACCAAAATTTTATTTTATTTTATTTTTCACCAAGCTAATGAAATATAATACCATTCCTTCGTTGTCACAAACACTTGTGAATTATATTATTTTTCACCAAATTTTTATTTTATTTTATTTTATTTTGTCCTCGTGTAATAGAAAATCAATTCTATTGTAATATTTTATTTTATTTTGTGTTTAAGATGATTGGTTTTGTCTTCCAAAAAGGACTGACAGAACAGCTTATTGTTCGTTTGTCATCTATTTTGGTGTAATCTTTCTCTCTTTAACTTTAGTTATTCCAAATTATTATAAAAAACAAGAAGAAGACCAAAAGAGTCCATTGAAATAATTATACAAATCCATAAAAAATCCTTTTAATTTTTTTTTGAATCCCATCAATAGTGAATCCCATCAATAGAATACTACTGACCCGGGCGCATGGGAGAGTTGACTTGAGCGACCGCCCCGGACCCAATAGGCATTGCATGCCTATTGATATAGAGGATTATGAGGAGCCTAATGACTACACGTACAAGCATAGTCCCACCATTCACCCACGATAATTATGATGAGGTTCGAGTTGTGGTTTTTATTTTCTATTAATAAAATATAACGTAAATGGAAAAGAAAGTCATTATATAATAGTCGTGCCAGCCCATTATATATACTAAATGTACATACTTTGCACGTATCATAACATATAATATAAATATTATCTAATTATAGTCAAATATTTTTTTAGCTCATGTGGTTAAGGTGGAAGATTTTTTTTTCTTGTTTAGTTGAGTTCAATTCCTCATTTTGTGAATATATATATAACAAATTTAAATTTTTTTCAACAATTTTTTTTACATAACTTAATTTTTTTTTAAAGAAAATGGTTGATGATATACACGGCTTAGACGGCTCAAACTTGAACCGTTTTGGAGCCCCTTTATAATAGTGTGTGTGTGTGTATATATATATATATATATATATATATATATATATATATATATATATATATATATATATATATATATATATATATATAATAGGAAAACTTAGATGGTGAAACTTTTGAATTCCGAAAATACCCTTACATACTTACACTAATTAAAAATAGTTCATCTATTCTACTATATAATAGGAAAACTTAGATGGTGAAACTTTTGAATTCCGAAAATACCCTTACATACTTATACTAATTAAAAATAGTTCATTAATTTTAATAAGGACAATTT
>JANAVB010029816.1:6071787-6091787 GCA_029216955.1 Iris pallida | reverse complement strand
TTGACTTGCATTGACCCAGTTTGACCTGGTTAGGCCTAATATGACTTAGGTTGACCTCGTACAGTCTAGTTTGACGTGTCTTGATCTAGAATGACTTAATAGGATTTAAATTGTCTTGACTTTATTTTTTAAGCATAGTATTGATACGTCTTGTTCTCTATAGGTCCTCGAGACGCTGCATTTGCTCCAGTAGACATATCATACCATATTACAGGCGAGTACATTCTCTGACACTTTTCTAATTTACGATGATTGTTATAATTCATGTAATTAGTGTAGATATGCTTGTTCTCGACACATTGGTCACACGGATTGGTATTCATGGATCCCGACATGAGATGTTATTCCTCGTTATCTTGGTATATCTTGTGCAAGTCCCCTTGTAGTTCTTGTGCAGTATATGGACACCGATTCTCGAGGAGACTTGCTCCATTCTCGTAGAATCCCGTGTCGTAACGTGTCTTGCTTGGATCCACTCTACCAGTCGGGGACGGGAAGTACTAGTGTAGATGTGTGGTCATACCCGCCTTGTATATATTGTGAACCTTGTGAATGCCAATCCTACACCACACGTATGATTGGCTAGATCATAACCTTGTACAGACCCAATCCGGCCACATGTTGTAGCTAGTACTCACACACCTAGATATATGATTCTTGATTCTTGTACATGCCATGAACAGTTTACTTGCCTTGTTCTAGCTCTAGTTTTACAGCTTACCTTGCCATGATACTCACATGTACATTCCATGATTTTCTTGTATATACTCTCTATTTACAGTCTTATAGCTTTTGTCATATCTTGTGAACTGTTGTTAGTAGATTATACTCGTTCCATCCTGACAGGATATGTTAAAATATTACAGATGCTGATGAGGGGGATTACTGTACCTACTACGGTCCGGATGACGTAGTGGGCCTAGACCTGGAGACTTTGGTCCAGTAGGGCTTAGCTCCGCCTGGCGAGACCTTACCTATTGCTTAGTTAGAGTAGGTCTTTTATAATGGACCTTGTCTCCAGCTACTTTTGAGACTGTTATTATTATGGATTGTATTAGAGACTTGGACTTGTATATTATTTGGTGTTTGGACTTGACAGGTTATTATTTTATCGTCTTGTTGTCTTTATCTTTCAGTCTTTACTTTATCATCTTAGAGTTGTGATTGAGCACTCATATATATTCATTGCTTGTCCTCCGTTCGGAGTTGACCATATTCTCGACAGGTTTTGATATATATATAAACTGTTTAGAGTAGAAAACCTATAGCGTTCCACGCCGTTTTTACGGTGAGGGCTGGGCGTTGTCACGTACACGTGCCCTTATAGCGGGTGCGGGTCGTGACACACGGAGTTCCTTGGCAATTCGAGGCGTACGGCCGCGTGGAATATGGACTTATACGAGACATAATGTATAGGCATCGCCTCTCCGAAGCATCCGCTGGTTCAAGACTTGTATTGAGAGATGAGAGAGAGCTGAGTGACTTGTAATGTGAGAAGAGTGAGCTTGAGTGACTTGTAATCTTGGTCTTGCGCCCCATTATAATCCTTGTGTCACGCCCCAGAACCAGAATACTGGAGAGCGGGGGAATGACTCAGCCAGCTACGTATTACGGGTAGATGAGTACCGTATAATACGATCAATGCTGTCTAAAAGACAAGGGGGTGCATACTACATGAAAGTCTTACTATGGTCACTTCACATCTATTGTCTCAATCATTCGAACAAGAAACAGTAATAGAGAACATGTAAGATAAAGCAGTAAGGCGTCCCAAACGCTCTGTCAAAATGTTCTTGATATCTGGCTTACAAAACATAGCCAGATTGATGTAGCAAAAGTATACACAATTGTTATCAGCTGCAGCCTGACTTTCGTTACAATTATGTAAAAAGTAAGTTCGAGACGATCCGACTAACATGTCGGTGCCAAACGGCAAAGTATAAAGTAGATAACAAAGCGAGCGGGAAAGTAAGAAACCCACTCGAGTCCTCCTGCGATCATCCCTCTAGTGTTGACCATCTTGGAGGTAGAAGTAAGCTGAGTCCTCGGGAACCGGCTCTAAATCTGGCCATGCAAAACCAGAGAGGTTAGACCTCTAATAGCAAGTACCACAAGGAAGCACGACATGAGAACTAAAACCAGTAATATGAAATATGATAAATAGATCTCTGCTTGCTACTAGGATTCACATAACATCACGACACTTCAAACCAACCTCCCAACCAAACAAGGACAGAAGTTGGCCCGTCGTGTCCAGACATTCTGATCATCCCAGTTAAGTAACAGAGTAGGTATAGTACACAAACAAATCATCTTGAACGGCCAATCAACTACTACGGCTTGCTATTGTGAGTCCCAAGTTATCCTGGAATTTATGCAATAGGGATTCCTCAGTTCTTACTATGTGCAAGCAAGGCTAGTCTATCCAATCAATCAATTGCGCCAATCATGTAGTTAGACGAGTCCCAGCGGGACGCCCGCCGTTAATATAGCATGTACAATAATATAAGCATATACTGTTCCCTGCCCGTGTGACAGATTTACAGTATCTGTGGGAACCAGCCGGCCCGTCGGGCACTTAATAGTCCCAAGGGGGCTGCCATGTAAGAACTCGGGAATTCATTCTCTCCATGCCATCATTATTTTATTTAACTAAATAGTCTCTACGTTGAGTGAAGTTCCATGCCGTGGATCATGGTCATTCAAATGAGTACTTTCGTACGGGGTACGATATGCGCAACTCTACAACGATACCCGTGCGGCTAGGTTGTAGGTTTTACATAGCGTGATGCAACAATCAAATCTGACCACGGAGTAATCATGCCTTGACCATAAAGTACACATGCTATTTTTGTAAGATAGATAAATAACTAAATAAATAAATAATTTGAAGCCTGCATGTGCCTGTATGCAATATTCGGGATTGGCTAATCGAGTACAATAATTCATTACATGAACGTGTCTCATTCATTTCATTCAATAAGACGACTAGCCAGTCTCTTAGTTCCAACTAGGAACGCATGATCAATTTTAGTCAAGATAACCATTATCATCAATGGTGACAAGGCATGAAAGTCAAATAGTATTCAGTGGAGTCGAGTCTACGACTCTCAGGGTTTAATTCCAGTCAATCGGGGTATCTATAGCTCAATTCACGACACATGGTACATCCCATGTAACAATCTATATTTAACAGAAATATCAACATATCATGATTACATCAAGTTTATGCAAAAAGGCGTAAGGATATAAAATGGACGTTAAACATCTAATAAGATATCAATATACAGGCTATAGAAGATCCAGGGTAAGCAGGCTACTATCATGTCAGCCTACGCTCATGTCAGCGTACGCTCAGGTCAAGCTACGCTCAAGCCAGCGTATGCAAGTCATACGCTCCCAAAAGGTAGCGTATGAACTCCATACGACTCCTGACCATCCAAGTCAGCGTATGCATGTCATACGCTCCCAAAAGCTAGCGTATGAACTCCATACGACTCCTGACCATCCAAGTCAGCGTATGCATGTCATACGCTCCCCAAAGGTAGCGTATGAACTCCATACGACTCCTGACCATCCAAGTCAGCGTATGCATGTCATACGCTCCCAAAAGGTAGCGTATGAACTCCATACGACTTCTGACCATCCAAGTCAGCGTATGCATGTCATACGCTCCCAAAAGGTAGCGTATGGACTCCATACTGTGCTGCGCTAAAGAGCGTGCACAGCTCAGTGACGCAAGCTAAAAAGCTAGCATACACTGCTCACTGTCTTCTCCAAACAGCAAGAACTCCATGGTTGCACCCTAAAGTTTCAAAAGTCCATAACTTGGTCAAAATTAGTCCGAATCCAACTTTGCAAAGGTCAAAATTGGATAGAATGAAATCCTCTACAATATGGAACCATCAAAACTTGAAACACAGAAGTTTAATAGATCAAAACCCCCAAAATCTAAAAATAACTCATATCTAGATCTACAAAGATTAAGACTTCGAAATAAAAAATGTCAAGTTCTAAACTCTCTTAGAATCACGAGGGAAAGAGAATGGAGCCATAAAAATGGGTCCCCATGAAGAAGCAAGATGTACTTGCCTATGGGTTTGGTAGGTGGAGAGAGTAATGAAGAAGAAGAAGAGGAGTAATGGTGAGAATGAGTAATGAGGAGAGAGAATGGAGAGGGTGGCTTTAAATATGGAAGGGGTGGTAGGTGGGAGCTAATGGGCCGGGTCCAATGGGTCGGGTTGTAGGGGATCCAACTAAGGCCAACCCGAACCCAAAGCCTAGCTAAAGCAGAGAATAAAAGCATGAAATAAAGTGCAGAAATAAAATTACAGAAATATAATTGCAGGAAATAAATTAACATGAATTAAAGGAAATTAAATACAGGATAATACATGATAACTATTAAATAAATATATGATAAATATTAAATAAATACACATGAGTTGTACATGTATAAAAATACGTATTTTAGGAACGGGGAGTGACACCTTGTTTCAATATCAATAAAATGTATCTTTTGAATGACTTGTGTTTTGTTCTAAATTTCTGCTGGCATATTCAATGTCTTTGTTTGGGACTTCTGTGCGACGACCCCGTCGCAGCAACTGTAATCGACCGTTATGGAACCCGTCTTGCATGAGCGCAATATAGGCTTTTCACGTGGCGGCCTGCGTTTTCTAATATCAAGCGCCATTTGATAAATAGGGCTGTACGCTAGCTGTGAATTATTTTTTATATATTTAAAGCTTCTACAGAGATCAAGGTTTGCAGTAAACTCAATCTGAGACGGGAGCATCATCATTCACACAATTCAAGAGGAGCTGTGGGTCATCGACGGCATGCACAATGTATGAACCGAAGGTGGACAGGTTCAGGAGTTCGATATCATGAGAATCACACTATCCTCTTGGTTGGGCCATCCAAGGGTGAAGAAGCTCATCGGAACGTTAACACTTTCCGGTGGAAGGCGAAAGTCGGAGATAGTCAGCCGAGACCTACGGTGAGGCTGATTGTCAAGGACTTCGGTCTTGGTCGTGTTATTGATATCGGCAAGATCCAATGGTACAGGAGGTGTTACGCATGATAGCTAGCGTCGACGTGACAGTCGAGAAGCTGGAAACGAAGGAAGATGCAAAGCAACTCGGGGGATCAGAGATCAGTTGCATGGAGGAGCAGATATTCTGTCGTGGGACGACAAACATAGAGTCCAGTTGAGGAGCCATGAGATTAACACCCTCTCATCAGACTGGACTGTAAGATTGTTGGAATCCAATCTGGATTTGATAACAACATATTTGTGGAATCCAAATCTAGTTAAATATTTGATTAGATTAGATTTGATGTTCATAATTGGTGGTGTGCTATTTTAGATATAATAGAATTCTTATTTTAGGAAATCATATTATGATTTAAATAGAATGTTGATGGAATATTTTAGGATAATAGGATTCATATTTTATTCCTATTTAGGAAATCCTATTATGATTAGAATATATATTTTTTTTCATCCTATATATATGGAGTGAGAGTGGAGGCACAAAGCACAGCACAAAAGTGAAGATTCGGAAAACTTGTTCACAAGAAAATCTAAGAGAATGTCTGTACTTTGCTCTTAGAACTTCGTCATCCAAGACAGAAGGAAGAAGAAGATCTAGTCGAGGAGTCGCCAACTTCGGTTAGGGAGATTGCTACGGGTTGGTAAGTTATCTCAAGTGTAATATTTTATTTTCTTCTTGAGAGTGGTGAGGAGGTTGAACCTATTAGGGGAAAGGGTTCAGCGTGAGTTGTGTCAATATTGTAATTTCATCTGAATTATTAAATGTTGAATTTTGTCCAGGTGAAGTACGTCACTGCCATATACTTGTTTTTATTTTGTGTTTGGTGTCCGTTAGACGATGATTAGTTTTAATCAAGTGAGTTAGCAAACGTTTTCGCACGCACCCATCCGTATATTTGGTATATTATTCATGTAACAACTCATATAAGATAAAAGGTCCAAATTATTTTTCATAGAATATAAAAAGGTCCAATCCAAAACTAAAATAACAACACTTACAAACCCTTCATAAATTCAAATAAAAGTCCCAGACATCTTTAAAAATTTCCACCGACATTTTTATTATTTTGGTTCAGAAAGAAAGTACTTTTTTAATTCCGTCTCGCATTCATTGGACGGGGCCTGAAGTGGGGCCGAGCTAGGCTAGGCCTCCCAACTTGCGAACGAGGTCCTCCAGTCCCTTGCGGGAGCTCCGGAGCGCAATCCGGGCAGCCTCCCCGACCCTCGCCGCCGACCGCCGGAGGTCCTCGTCCGCCATCATCTCCCTGACCCTCTCCGCGACCTCCTCGCGGCCCACCACCCCTCCCTCGGCCTCCCACCCCCACTCCTCCATCCACACCCCGAGGCCGCTCCTCCTGACCACCCCCCCGTTGACCCTCTGGTCCCCGATCCTCGGCCAGCCCAGCACCCTCACCCCGGCCATCGCCGCCTCCGTCACCGAGTTCCACCCGCAGTGGCTCACGAACCCCCCCACCGCCCGGTGCCTCAGCACCTCCACCTGCTCCACCCACCCGCTCACCACCAGCCCCCTCCCCCCCACCCTCTCCCAGTACCCCTCCCCGAACACCTCCAGCTCCAGCCGCTCCTTCGCCTCCGCCGCCTCCTCCTCCTCCCTGTCCACCTTCTTCGTCTTCACCACCCACAGGAACCTGCACCCGCTCATCTCCAGCCCCAGCGCCAGCTCCCGCATCTGCTCCCTCCCCATCGCGGTCCGGTTCCCGAAGCTCACGTACACCACGGACCCCGCCGGCTGCAGGTCCAGCCACGCCGGCGGCGGCGCCGGGCCCGACGGGAGCTCCAGCAGCGGGCCGACGGCCGCCACCGGGGGCAGCCCGGGGACGACTCGGCCGGCGTTGAGCGCGGAGAGCTCCTCGGGCTCCAGCGCGTCGAACGTGTTGATCAGGATCGCGTCGGCCTCCGGCAGCGCCCTGCCGCTGCCAAGGAACCCGACGGTGAAGGGATGGATTAGGCTAGGGTTACGGAGGAGCGGGGGGACGGAGGCCTTCGGCATGGTGAAGACGCCGTTGATGTCGATTGCGCCGGAGGAGGAGGACGACGAGGAGGAGTCGCAGTAGGTGGGGAGGTAGGCGCAGAGGGCGAGCATGGCCGCGGAGGAGGAGAAGTAGATGTAGCAGGGGAGGTCCATCCTCTTGGCGACGGGCAAGAACGCGGAGGCCAGGGTGATGTCGACGACGAGGGCGGAGACGGCGGGGGAGGAGCGGAGGAGGAGGGGAGGGAGGGCGTCGGCGGAGCGGCAGATGGCGTCGAAGCGGAGGAAGAAGGGGTCGGCGTCGGGGGCGGGGTCGAGCTCGGCGAGGGGCAGGGCCAGGGAACGGATGGCGGGGAACGCGGCGAGCAGCTGCGATATCCTGTCGGACTCGGCCAGCGAGACGGTGGGCTGGGCGGTGACGAGGGAGACGTCGCAGCCGCCGGAGGAGGACAGCGCCGCGGCGAGGCGGGTCATGGGGCCGAGGTGGCCCATGCCGGCGCTCGCCACGAGGGCCAGGTGAGGGGCCTTCCGGTCGCTGGAGCTCGGCATTGGCATTGGGTGGTAACTGCCGAGTGAAGGATGAGTGTGTTTGAGGAATAAGAACCATGAGTGTCTGTATATATATTGAAGGAAAGGGAGGGGGTGGTGTGCAACTAATTACAATTATTAGAGTAGTTATGGGCAAAGTTACCAATGAAATTATTGTCCCAAAGTATTCCTCGTGATAACTTGCATAGCATTGCAGTTAACAAGACAATTTTTAAAATTAAAGTTAAAACAAATATTCAAATTAACATTAAAATTAAAATTAATAATAAAATTAACTTTAAAAAAAATTAACATTAAGGTTAATATTAATATTAACATTTAAACTTATATTAATATTAATATTAAAAAATTATAATTAAGGTTAAATTTTACCATGCCAGTCGATATGTCACAAATGCCACTTCAACTGCTATGTCATGAGAAATAGTTTTGAAAAATATTTTAAAAATACGAATAGCATTAATCAATTTTTTATAACTTGTTATTATCAAAATGTCTTTGATCTTCCATAAAGTTATTGACCCTAAATAAGGACAAAATCACATTCAGAGTTAAGGTTGGCTCCGACCTATCCCTAATTTTATATACCACCACTATTTTGTGCACATGCGCAGTCAAGTTGGTCCTTGGGACAACAACTCTCACTCCCTCTTTCTCGTATAACATATTTAATTATTTATGTCATAATTTTTAAAATCTTAGATTAGAATATGCCTGCATGTCTTGCATGTACAATATTTTTTCTCCAATGTTCTATATGTATACCAATTTTTATACCAACTAAATATAAAAAAAAAAATTATAAACTAAGACAACTTGAGGCTTGGTGCCGGAAACGTGACAATATTGGGTGTGTTTGATTGTAAGGTAAAAAATACGTAGAAAAGAAATTAATTTCATGGAATTATTTTCCTAGAAAAAAAATTTCATGAAATTTTAAAATTTTTCATGGAAAACTTAATTTGGTTGTTTGATTGTCATTATTTTCCACGAAAAATAGTTATTTTTCATGGAAAATAATATTTTCCTATGGGTTAGACAAGTTTTATTTTCCACCATTTTAGAAGAAAATATGGAAAATGATAGTTTTTTTTGGAAAATAATTCCATGGAAAATATAAGCTATCAAACACTACAATTGGTGGAAAATTTGTGGTGGAAATATTTTTCATGGAAAAAAAAGCCCAATCAAACACAGCCTAAGGTGCTAAATGACCCAAAAAATATATATATATATATTTCTCAGGCTAGGCTGGTCTAGGGGATTGGATTGTCCTATTCGAAATTAATTTTTGTTGTCCGTTAACTCTTGTTGTGGATCGATCCTAGAAGATCATTCGCGATCAGTTTCGATCTCTGTAGGGTCACACTTAACCTAAAAATTGTCCTAAGTAGAAGGGATTGGCTAAATCTGTAGCCTTTTCTGGCTTGCATCTGGATCGGTCCTGCATGTTATAAGTTCCTCTCGTCTCTTGACATCTAATCTCTGTTCAAAAAGCTATTAAAAAGATTTCCGTTCATGGGACCATTATTTCTATGGGGATGGCAAGATCGGCTGTGGTTGTTGAAGCAAGCAGTGGTCATTGAGTTGGAGACGTGGATGGAGTTGGACATACTACTTAGTAATGGAACCGGATCAAAGTAGGACTAGAGCCAGTGGCGTAGCCACACGGAGCCGCCCTCTCAAATTTTGAGTTTTTTTTAATATTTTTTTCGTAAAATATTATATATATATATATATATATATATATATATATATATATATATAATTTTATTATGGATAGAAAAAACTATCATGATGTTACAACAACATTGCAATATCAGATCGATGAAATAATATATTTAGAGAATAACAGAACATCAACTAATCATATCAGTATACTTTCAATGAAAATATACAACAAATATATAATATTTTTGAAACTAT
Source organism: Iris pallida (assembly GCA_029216955.1). NCBI lineage: Eukaryota > Viridiplantae > Streptophyta > Magnoliopsida > Asparagales > Iridaceae > Iris > Iris pallida. The sequence goes on along the minus strand of JANAVB010029816.1, from coordinate 6,082,263 downwards.
AATTATCATAAAAAAATTAATAGTAATTGCCACGCCCCCTAGACGAAAATTCTGGCTACGCCACTGACTAGGATAGTATTACCAAAAAAAAGAGCTTAATTTTAATTTGATACACTAAAATATTCCACTTTCCAATTTGATATCATATTTTTTTATTCCACAATTTAATACCCTCAATTATTCAATATTTTTAAACTTAATATAAAAACACAATAAAATTAAATTAAATTTTTACTTATTTCCATCCAAAACACCTCCCCCTCCCCCCCCCCCCCCCCCCCCCCCCCAGTTGCGCCAACATGCGATAAGAGAGCTGGGGGAGGAGTGGTGATGGTGCAGCTGCGAGAGGGGGTGGGCGGTGGTGGCACAGCCAAGAGTGGAGGCGGAGAGAGAGGTGGATGGGTATGAATATTTTTGAACTTTTTTTGTTACGGTATCAAGTCGATGCTATTTTATAATATCAAGCTAAAAATATTCAATAGTTGAGGGCATCAAATTGAAATTAAGTTATAAAAAATATTACTTGGTTAGATACACTACTATTAGCCAAATGTTAATGGACCAATATGCTTTTTAGTACTGGCAAAATTCTATTTGTTTTGTACATATCCAGATAGTTTATTTAAAAATATGAATATTTTTACAGAAAATTTACTGTACCGAAATATATTTCTTAGAAATTAGTCAAAACGAAAGAAGTTTGAAAAAATTTGTTTAAAACGAAACTTGTAGCCATCCAAGATGGCGGAATAAGAAAAGTAGAAGAAAGTTATAAAAAAAAAAAAAAAAACCGAAATCCTGCCAACCAAGTTGGCGGAATTTGGCTGAATTCCGTAAAAAAAAAAAAAAAAAAAAATGGAAATGATGCCAACTTAGTTGGCGGAATTTGGAAAAAAAAAAAAAAACCCAAAAAAATTGAAATGATGCCAACTATGTTGGCGGAATTTTAGGGCCAATTTTTTTTGGTCCGGTTTTTTTTTGTTGGTTCGATTGTGGGTTTATGTGTTTAATTGATTCATGGTTCACAGGTTATTAATTCATGGTTCACGGGTTCAATTGATTCATGCTTCACGGGTTGTACTTGCTCCCCTTTATTCTTAGTTCACATGTTGCATAGAGACGAGAGATTTGATCTGATTTGATTTGAAACGGTTGTATTTTTATAACGTATACTTACTTTTTCAACGGCTCTCAACGGCTCATTGTATGAAAATTTATATAAAAGAAAATTTCATCAAATACTTGTACACACCACTTTCTTTCTAATTTTCTTATCCTCTTCTCACTTCTCACCTCCAGCATTTTTTCACAGAAGAAATCATCAACTCAATTTTCGCAATGGATAGAAGTCTAACGATACTATGCTCGATTGGTGGTATATTAAATGGGTTAGCCTACGAAGGAGGTTTGACTGAAGTTATTTTAATTGATCGATGTGAACCATAAAATGTAGCCATGAATAAAAACCAACTAACTAAACCCATGAAGAAAAACCAAGCCAAGAAAAATCGACCCACTAAAAAAACCAACTTAAAAAACCTAAAAAAAAAAACCAACTTAAAAAACCACAAAAAAAACCAACTTACTAAAATCCAACATCTAAGTTGGCGGAATTTTAGCAATGCTAAAATTCCGCCAACTATGTTGGCATCATTTCGAAATTTTTTTTTTTTTTTTTTTTTCGGAATTGCACCAATTCCGCCAACTTGGTTGGCACAATTTCTTTTTTTTTTTTTTTCGGAAAATGGCCAAATTCTGCCAACTTGGTTGGCAGGATTTCAAATTTTTTTTTTTTTACTTTCTTTTACTTTTCTTATTCCGCCATCTTGGATGGCTACATGTTTCGTTTAAACGAATTTCTCCAAACATGTTTCGTTTTGACTAATTTCTAAGAAATTTATTTCGGTACAGTAAATTTTCTGATATTTTTATGCAAATCGTTGACTGCCAAAACTTTAACTGTTTTAAAATAGTAAAGGCTGTAAATTTTGTTTTAGAACTGTTAAAATTATATTACTTCCTAATAATTTTGTAGTATTCTTAATATTTGCCTACTATTATCGGTTTTAGTTTCCTACCTATTCGTCAGTACGTCAGTACAGTCACAACAATTAGTTTATTAGTCAAAATTTTGGACTCACTAATGAATGTAATTTTTTATAACTCGTTATCATCTTTGATGAGACCATGAATAATCACCTTGACAGCTTAGGTGGGAAGGAGGGAGTTGGGACACGGACGGAACTTCCACGGAGCTCCTCCACACACAAAAAAATAAATAAATAAAATAAAATTATATATATATATATATATATATATATATATATATATATATATATATATATAGTTTTCACGTAAAATTTTGGACTCACTAATGAATGTAATTTTTTATCTCGTTATCATCTCTGATGAGACCATGAATAATCACCTTGACAGCTTAGGTGGGAAGGGCGGAGTTGGGACACGGACGGAACTTCCACGGAGCTGCTCCGTGAGAGATATATGTTTGAAAATTTTTCAATATTTTTTTTTTAATATCTGTAACAAAATAAATATTAAATTGTTATCGACCTCCGAAGAAGTCGCGTACGTAGTAATGCCTAAAAGTTAATTCGGATTTATGTACAGACTTTATCCGAACGCTCATAGTGGTAAAATCTCTGCTCCACTGGAATCTCCTTGCCACACACGACGTAGAGAGAGTGACCCTCGACTTTGTTCTGCCCAAAGCAACAACAAGGAAGAACAGTAGTGTTTCGAAAGAGATGAGATTTTGAGAGAGGTTTTGTACGAAAATATTTTCTGTGTTTTTTTAGATTGAAAAAATGGCTCAATATATAGGCATATTTGATCTTTGAAATGGACATGAATTATTATAAATAAAGACTGAACGTTACAAAATGTTTACAGCACAACACATGAAAAACATGTGGTTCATTGAACCTGGACAGAATTAAAGAGTCCGAACGTTACAAAATTAATTGGTTGTAACGGTCAGAAAAATAAAGAGAGAAGCAAAAAGGTTTTAGGGTCTTAGCCCGAATCCGAAGTGAAAATCGAATCGGCATTCGGCGTCCGCAGACGTGGACACGTACCCGCAAACGTTACGCGCGCCGAACCGAATCGAACCGAGTCGAACCGGACCAGACGTTGGCGGCGGCATGTGCGTGTGGCCCATAGGGCACCTACACAAGACTTCAATGGAGCAAGATATATTATATATGCACTACAGTGCAATCACATAGCCGACATGGGACTATTCATGGGAATATGGACTTTTGAGCTTTTGCTCTGTAGGCAGTAGTAGAGCTTTGCTGTTACAAATGCAACAATCCCCCCCCTCCCCCCCTCCCAAAAGGTCAAAATCCAAGGTAATAGAAAAAATGAAAGCAAGAGAAGAATAAGAGAATTTTTGGACAGTTGTATACAATGCATAAATGAGATGAACTACAGCCTTAAATCTCACATAGTGACTATCGTCTTTGTCTGAAGAAGAGCTTGATGGACTACGTCTTGAATCAGTCTTCTTGAACCAGATTTAGAAAATAGCACACATAGTAGCTAGAGGTACTTGGGTCTATCGGATGGCGCATTTGGTTCGCCATGCGCACTTTATATATTCATGAGAGTTGTCTAGGATCGTCATGTCTATAGTTGCGGCCTTTAGGTAAGTCCTTAAGGGTTGGTGATAGAAATCAACCATGCATATCATGCTTGGACTTATTAAGAGTTTAAATTCATCATATCCATATCATACAAGGAACACTGTCACCATAGGGATGGGGTACCAATGTACACATGTACAGTCTCTTGAGCTTTATTTTAAGAGAACATAATCTCAAGGTCAGTGTTCCATAATAGTTACCTAATCCAGCTTGTTCCTACCCATTGAACCGACTTCTTGGGATCTCCAGTCAGACTCGATTGGATTGTCACTGCTGGTGACTAAACTATGGGCTTAACCCTACCCCCCTCGATGATTGTAGGATCAACGTCCTAGATAGACCAATAGGATCTTTATTGACTTTAAGCGCAGCTGCAGGTGCCTGTTCATCTTAGCATTCACAGAATCATGATTTAGTAGTTCTATAACATATTTATTATCACAGTTTATAGAAATTGCAGGAACATGATGAACAGAAATAGGTATATGCATAATAAGATTTCTAAGTCATTCGGCTTCTATACAGGTAGTGTCCAAAGCTATCATTTTAGAGTCCCTTTTACTTCTGACAATGATAGTCTGTTTACATGATCCCTAGGAGATTGCAGCTCATGCTAGGGTAAAAATATATCCAGTAGTGGATTTCATATCATGTGAATCAGTTACCCAATTTGTATTAGAATAACCTTCTATGATATCAGGGTGTCTAATATATATAATGAAGTTTATAATCTATAGTACCCTTAAGATATCTAAATAATTTGTCTAATGCATTCAAATGTAACTGGTTTGGGTTACTAGTATATCTACTTAGTCTTCCAATAACAAATGCAATATCAGGTCTGGTCCTATTTGGTATGTACATAAGGGATCCTATCATCTGTGGATATCTATGTTCTTCTATAGGTGATCCATCATTCTTCTTGAGAACAACATTACTGTCATAAGGAGTAAGGGCATATTTTTTGTTAAAATAATCAAACTTTCTTAGCATTTTCTCAATTGAATGTGCTAAGGATAGAGTATAGCCTCCTTTGCATTTAGACACTTGCATTTCTAGGATCAAGTTTGCTTCACCTAGGTCTTTCATATCAAATTGGTTAGATAAATAATTCTTAGTATTATTTATCAATTACAGTGAAGATCCTAGAATAAGGATATCATCAACAAACAAGCATATTGTATTTTTAGAATACAAATATTTGTCATATTCATTTGTCACAAAACCAAATTCTTTAATGACTTTGTCAAATTTGTTGTGTCATTGTTTATGAGCTTGCTTGAAGTCATAAAGAGATTTTACTAATCTACAAACATTCTTTTCTTGACCTTTAGCAATGAAACCTTCAGGTTGCTCCATATATATTTCTTCTTCTAAATCTCCATTTAGAAATATTTTCTTTACATCCATTTGATGGATCAGCATATCATGGATGGAAGCTAAGGCTAGGAGGGTTCTAATATAAGTAATCCTAGCTACAGGAGAGTATGTATCAAAGTAATATAATTCCTTTTTCTGGATAAAATTTTTGGCAACTAATCTAGCCTTGTATTTCTCTATGGTACCATCGGCTCTAAGTTTCTTTTTGAATATCCACTTACAACCTATGAATTTACTATCTAAGGATAGGTCTACTAAAAATCAAGTATTGTTCTCCATAATGGAGTTGTACTCATTATTAATAGCTTCTTTCCATAAAGGAGCATCAGGAGAGGATATGGCTTCTTCATAAGTTGAGGGATCACCCTCTATCAGAAATATAAAGAATCATTCTCCTAAATTCTTTTCAATTCTTCCTCTTTTACTCCTTCTAGGTTCTATATCTTGTTCTGGTTGAGAACTTGATATTTGAACATGAGAACTTGTAGATGGAGTAAGAGAAGGGTTGGAGGAAGATGATGAAGTTATATCCTTAAAGGAAAAATTATTCTCAAAATAAACTACATCTCTAGCTTCTATGATTGTGTTATTAGAGATTTTTTTTACTTCAGAATGGGTTACAAAAAATCTATTGGCATTACTATCTAAGATATATCCTATGAACACAGCATCTACAGTCTTAGGTACTATCTTCCTCTTTTGGGGTTCAGGAATTCCTACCTTAGCTAGACATCTCCAAACCTTGAGGTAATTAATCTTAGGGGTTCGACCTTTCCTTAACTCATATGGTATCTTATCATTAGTCTGACTGGGTATCATGTTAAGAATATAACAGACTGACAATAAGGCTTCTCCTCAAAGATTATCAGGGGCACCTGAGCTGAGAAGCATGGCATTTACCATGTCTAACAGAGTACGATTCTTTATTTTAGCAACTTCGTTAGACTGTGGTGAATAAGGAACAGTTACCTCGTGAATAATTCCATGTTATTTACAGAAGTTAGTCATTTCATTTGAGGTATACTCTCCACCACGATCTGATCTAAGAATCTTAATCTTTCTATCTAATTAGTTCTCAGCTTCAGACTTATAGACCTTGAATCTGTCTAAAACTTTATCTTTGGTCTTAACAAGGTAGGTGTAACAATACTTTGAATGGTCATTTATAAAAGTAACAAAGTATTTCCTACTGCCTCGGGTTAAAACCCTATTGGAATCACAAACGTCACTATGGATAAGTTCTAGAAGTTTGAAATCCCTTTGGACAGATTTGAAAGGTAATCTAGTATGTTTGGCTTTAATACAAATCTCACATTTTTGTTTATCATATATAGGGGTCTTAGGAATAAGATATAAGTTCATCATTCTTTTAATAGATCATAAATTCACATGACCTAATCTGCCATGCCAAGTATTAGAAGGATTTGAAATTTTATTCATAGTACTTAAAATAAAGATTCCATCTTTTACAAATTATTTTCCCACAAAAAGATCATTCTTAGAAAAAAATTACTTTATTGGCCTTCATTACAATTTTATATCATGAGGCTACAAGTAGGGATCCACTAACTAGGTTTCTCCTAACCGACGGCACATGAAGCACATTATGGAGAGGCAAAAAAAATTTTGATGTCATCTTCAGATCTATTCTTCCTCTTCCTACGATCTTTGTCGTTGAACCATCTCCTAGAGTCACGCCTCCTCCACCTGATTTCTGATAGGTTGAAAAACAGGAGCGATCAAACGAAACGTGAACGTTAGCTCCAGAATCCAACCACCAATCATCAGAATGGTAAAAAATATTTACTACAGGTTGATAGCTTACAGACTTGAAGGAGCTGAAAGACCCATTCAGAATCATGTTAGCCTCTAACTTGTCTTTTCTTTGAAAGATGTCTTGACAGGTTCTTTTTTCCTTTGGAAACAGTTGATGGCCGTATGGTTTGTTCTGCCACACACAAAACAAAATCTTCTCTAATTCTGAGTTTGACCAAAGTTTATAGGTTTATGAGGATTTTGGTGATGATGATTTTGGTAATGAGGGTTTTGGTGATGAGGGTTTTGGTGATTTGGTTGAAAACTATGCTTCTTTTTTAAGGAGTTTTTCTTGGATTTGAGATGGTGGTTAGCCTTGTATTTTCTATGGCTTTCTACAATGTTTACACTAGCTGTGACATTAGACCTAGCTTTGGACTTTAACCTGTACTCTTCTTCTGTTCGAAGTCTCTTTAGAGCTTGAGGGTATGTAATAGTTCCTTGTAGATGGAGGAGATCCTTTGACACATTAGACCAAGAAAGAGGAAGTTTGTCTATCAAGCATGAAATTTTATGCTCAGTAGAAAAGAATGTTCCTTTGGCTTGAACATGCCTAAGGTATTCTTGGAATTCATGAATTTGGTCATTGATAGGTTTATTATATACTATGACATATTTGTTGAATGTGGATGAATTGAATCTTTCAATTCCAGCATCATCACAACCATATTCATCTTTCAAAGCATCCCAGAGTTCTTTAGCGCTTTTATATTAAAAAAATATGTCATAAAGAGACTCAGACATAGCGCTTAAGATTCCGTGGAAGCAGTTGTAGTCTATTTCCTTAGGGTTCCTAGATTTGGTAGATGAAGAGGACCTGGATACCCCTACGTTAGACTCAGAATCATCAGAATCATTTGTGATGGGTGTGGACCCATTAATGACAGAAATCAGGCCTAAAGTGGTAAGCCAAAATTTCATCTGTCTCTGCCACCTCTTGAAGTAGGTGTCTTTGAACTTAGCGGGCTTTGCAGTAAAGGTCTCTTCCTTGGCAGATATATTTCTAAAGTCTGTAAAATTTATATTTACTCAATAAGATGGCTTAAGCTAAAAAGTAACATTTTAAATTATTTTAGGAATAGACATTTAAAATTTAGTTATTCAAGTTTTGATAAGGTTGGGTTAGCTGCAGGGGCCGGATCCCAGCAAGCGGGAGTTCACTAGAAACAATTACGTACCGGTCGCTTAGACAATTTATGTCTTGTTGACAGAAGGGCTATAGTGCCCCGCTTCGATAGGCGACAGACTTCATAATATGCTAGCGCCGAGTCAGATCGGTTGGAAACTTTGTTACGACCGCACCCTGAAGAGGGGAACGAGTACGTGGTTACGTCCAGCCTACGCCGCAGAATCGGCGGTAGAACGCTGTATATAGGGTCTATAAATACTACGACTAAAACAGATAAAGGTACCTGTATAGTATATACACTCCGAATGGAGGTGACATAGCAATACAGTCTCAATCACAAAATAAAACTAAGGTAGATAGCATGAAAAGGAAATAGGATAGATGAAAGCAGGAAATAAGTTCAAGATCCACACAAGTCCAAAGCTAAATACCACAACACAGAATATAATATAAATACCACAATCTGAAGGTACTAGCTGGATCGCAGTCCAGACAAACCTAACTAAGCTACTCTACTCTGGAAGTGCAAAGTCTAAAGGCTCTACTATCAAGCCACGGTCCAGGTCTACTCCATCTAACCCGTCCCCATAATAGTCGGGCAATCTGCCTCAGAATCATCTGTAAAATTGTCAACGGTATCCTGTCAGAAAAATGAGCAAGTACAAACACTAACATCAGTTCCATATGAATTGACAAATTCTATAAGAGACAGTATAATGAAATACAAGACAAAGATATGTGAAATACATGGTAAAATCAGCAGAAAATGTATAATAGATGTGAGTACTGAATAGGACGACAATATATATATAGGATAACTTAGGAACTATTCGGAAGCCGAGTTACAACCCTTAAACCAAACAAGGACCGGGATTGTAACTCTTCTCCCGAACAGAACTTAGCATCCTATGATAAATAAATATAAAAATGTGACTTGAATTATTAGAGCGCTATGTGATCGGCTAGGGAATCATGGTAGGGTTATCCACTTGGCCCGACAATCACATGAAAATCTGAAAGGGTCATGCCGGCCAACCTAGATAACAAGGACATGGAGGTATCTGCTACACCCTACGTGAGGTGAGAGTGGCATAAGCAAAATAGTGACATGGGGCTTTGATCACATAACCCCTAATAATTCCCCCATCCCTGAATAGTATCATGGATCCGGACATGGCACGTCATGACACGAGATTCAAAAGCAGGGGGCCATCCCACTCCCAAATTGATGTCTATATAAGTACATAAAACATGAAATATCACACACTAATATACCAAGGAAATCCAAGAATAACATTTCATGACAGGATCCGACGTATACTAGTCCGTGAACTATCGTGTCGAGAATCAAGTAAGACACTACAACTGAATCGGATATAGTAGATATCAAGACAATAAAAACTATCAGTGAATGTACTCACCTGTGGTCCTGAGCTGATAAGGTGAACAGACGCTCAGAGTAAATCACAGACCTAAAATGAGATACTATAAGTTAAACAAGGTTTAATAATAAAAAGTAAACTAATTTAGTCATGATATGCATGTCTAAGTCATACTAGGTCAATCTAGGTCAAACTGAGTCATACTAGGTCATACTTGTTCATACTAGGTCATACCAAGTCACTGGGAGTCAATCCAAGTCAAACTAGGTCAAACGGGGCCAAAGGTCGACTTACAATTGACTTTTGGTCAACTGGTCAACCCTGGTCAACTCTGGTCAACTCTAGGTCAACCCTAGGTCAAACTAGTCTAATGTTGACCAACTATTGACTTTCAGTCAACTGGTCAACTCTGGTTTGGTTTCGATCAAATCTAGTCACTTATAGGCTAAGTTTGACTCTCGGTTGACTTTTGTTGACTTTTGGTCAAAATGGTCAACCGAAGTCAAAACTAGTCTAGGAGCACTATATTTGATCATTACCAACCAAGAGAACAAAGTTCTAACCATATCTTAATCCTAAACTTACATACCTTAGCTTCTAGGTAAAACCTACATTATCCTTACCAAGGTAATCTCGATACCTTGCCCATTACAAAAGAAACCCCGCTAATACTCAAGATACTAGCCTAGGCTCCTTAGGGTAGCTAGATACTATCCTATCTAGGGTTTACCTACCAAGAACTATAGGTTTCCTAGATATCTAGTCCATCTTAGATCACATGTTGATTATTCAACATTACCTTATCCTATATCCTTCTCACATCTATCTAAACACTCACACACACAAACTCACTCACTCACATATAACACCACACATATAGGTTCTTACCTATAGGTTCACATATAGGCTAACACCTATAGGCTATTAGCTATATATATATATATATATATATATATATATATATATATATATATATATATATATATATATATATATTTTATATATATATATATATATACTCACCTATATACCCATATCTAGTCTCACACACACACACAATAGCTCACATACACATACACTAAGCTCACTCACACATACACTAAGC